>OW203763.1:21331017-21625017 GCA_934045905.1 Leuctra nigra | reverse complement strand
TATCTCAAAAACGGCTAGACCGATCGGATTGAAACAGCGCCAAATGATTCAAACGGTCATATATATGGAATATCAATAGTTGAAGTAGAAATCTACTATAACTGAAACCGGAAATGACGTCATAATAATGAAGAATCAGACTTTCATAATCTTTTACTAGAATAACTACATATTTAGAAGGCTTATAATGATGCATATCATTTATATAAATAAATTCTAGGTGGCAGTTATTTCAGCCGCCATTTTGAAAACCGGAAAAGATGCCATATCTCAAAAACGGCTGAACCGATTCGATCGAAGCTTTCGCTATACTTCATGTACTATCATTAATAGCATTATTTAGTACCAAACGCAACTTTTCTTAGTTACCAAATCGGATTGCTTATTATTTTTAAAGAAATTAGTCATTGTTGCCCCGATAAGTGTTACACGTTGTGAGAATAATCTAAAAAAGGAGTGATATCCCCATAAAAAACACTCCGTGTAAAAATACCAGCCAAGTCTCTTCAACTATAAAAAAATAGAAGAAATCTTAAAATTCAGCACTGAAAAGTAGTGATATCAAAAAATGGGCCAAGTCAAAACTTAATTTAAAAACCAAAATATACTTGGCCATCGTTTTTTAAGGCATTATAGGTATATTATATATATTTAGGCACAATGATTTTTGGCACTTCTATAATATACACGATGCGCCAAGTATATTTTGGTTTTTAAAATTAAGTTTTGACTTGGCCCATTTTTTGATATCACACCTTTTCAGTGCTGAATTTTTAGATTTCTTCTATTTTTTTATAGTTGAAGAGACTTAGCTGGTATTTTTACACGGAGTGTTTTTTATGGGGATTTACATTACATGGTATTTTAAAATTAAAATAGATAAATATTTTTTATCTAGATAAAAACAAAAGATAACGATTTTTTTATCTAGATAAAGATAAAGATAACATGAAAATTATTTATCTAGATAAAGATAAAGATAAAAAATAATTATCTAGATAATTATCTAGATAATTTTATCTAGATAAGTCACAACACTGATCGTGGCATATTGAGTAAGAAATCTTGACAGTATTTGCCTCTAGACTGAGGAAAACCACACTCAGTCAGGAAGGACAACCGCGGGATCGAAACCGGGACTTTGTGGCGCGAATTCAGATCAATGCCTGAATCAACTCGACAATGATTACGAGAAGTATTAGGTGGGAACGATGACGAGGACGCAAGATGAGGAGGAAGGCGACTGTTAACAGTCTGTTAACTGTCTGTTAACTGTTACTTGGAACTTGATTACTGATTAGCATTCTCGCAACTGAGATACACGTATGACGGTGAGCCGAGTCAGGGCTCGAACCAGTGGCTCCAGAAGACAGATGAGTGCGTCAACTGTCTTTACAGGAATTCACGCTTGGTGAATCATATGAGCCATTTAGAAAACTATTGAAGTACTACACAAATGTAGTTGGAAAGAAATTGACCATGTCTTAGTTGTAGGTATATGATTGTGATCAACTATGGTTATCACTTATTTGCAACCAGTATTGGTACAAAATATACATCGATGATAATGTGGATGAATGTTATAATTATTAAGAGAAAGAAGTGATAGGCATCATTCTCTCCATTCTACTGAGCAAATGGAGAGGGTTAGTTAAGCTTCAACCTCAGTTTATTTACGAAAAAGCAGAATGCTTTACAGATGTGCACGGCATTAAAGAAACCTTCTCTATAAAACGTGATTTTTATTGCCAAATGAAAGATTTCTTAAATCCGGTGTCGAGAGAAAAGTTACTTAAAAATAAAACAGTTCTTTTAAAAATGAAAGTCGACATTATGTACCTGTAATTGGTCCATTATTATAGGTTCTACGATATCGGTCTATCTTTGCAATAAACGAAGAGTCCAGAAAGAAGTCCGAACCCATATACAAGGGTAATAATTCATGTACGCAAAATGAAGCTTTTTCAACCATTACATGGAGCTGAGTGGCGAACCAGTTGGATAAAGTGGAAACCCTTGTGTTTAGGGGTTAGCTACTACCCCCGATACACTCCCACTAACGTGCCACAGTCAATGTACGGTGTGTGTATATATATATATATATATCCAACACACACACTCGTACGTAACATCGATTTATAGGCTTCTTCGTCTGCTATACCACCTATCATAACTTCATTATTACGCTCATTCACGGACGAAAATTAAAATACAGTACCTTCTGGTTTTAATAGCATCATGAATTATTTATTTAAAAACAAGTGTATACTTTAAAGCCCCTGTGAGTACTAGAATCGTATATTTAGTTGCAAAAGAACAAAGGGCGTTAATATAATGATTAAAATGTTAAGTTTTAATGGAATCTGGTTTCTAGATAAGGCCCCTATCAGTGACGTAGCTACGAAGATATCCTTCATTATACAAAATAAATTATATCTGATTTCTGAATCAATACATATAGAATGGGAATACATGGGAATGGGATAACAGATCCAACAAGTTTAAGAGTTGAAGTTAACAAACATTTTGTTTAGAACCAAATCCTGGACTTTCTCCCGAAATACAATAAGGAGAATACAATCTTGTGCAAAATTTAAAATTATGTCATGAGGGAAAATTGTCCTGTCGGTTAAATAAGTCTATAAAAGAGTACCTAAGGCCCTTTAAAACAATAAGAGCACCAAATATTTTAGGACTTATTTGGATAGCGATATACCTTGTCCTTCAGAGGGTAGGGGGAGGGCTCTGAGCAATATTCAAGCTTGGTCCACTTGTCATAAATCATTATTGGCCCTACATGTATTAAACATAACAGAAAACTTTAAAATAATATATTTGTTCCATGTTATCATATTACACTGAGGGTGTATTTCGAGTCAGTGGAGTGACATGGATATGACGAAACACGGTGACAACCTAGTCACAGACATTGCTAGTAAAATAGTGTCAAATCCTTAGGGACGATTGTTCCTGAGCTAGCCGTGTTAAGAGAGCAGGATTGATTGATTGAATATGAATCCTGGTTGTGAACCCTTCTCGACTTACCGCGTGGCCATCTGTCTAAATACGCACCCTCAATTGCATGCACAGGCCACAGGGCCTAATGCGACGACCCGAGCCTTTGGAAAGATCAGGCAAATTGGAGGGTGACGACTTTTAGGTGGCATTCGAAATGATGGATTGGTTGTAAATTGAAATCTATCCAGTTTCATGTAAAATAAAACATGTGATTTATTTGTGAACTTGTTTGTTTAGGTGGCATTTGATTGTATTATAGATTCAAAAGCAACATCGAAAGTATGGGCATTTCCTAAAATAGAATGTTAAAGAACAGCATTCTTTATTAACGTATACTTCAAAATCTATATTTTTAATAAGATTTTACAAAATACAATTTCTTATTCTTTATCATACTATATAGGTGCTAATGTTAGCCGTACAGCAATGGAATACAGTAGGTAGTAACGACTGCAAGTCACCAAACAATACAGCACATAATTTAGCAAGACGTTCAATAGAAGTGAATTAAATTTTAACATTCCATTGTTGAACGGATGTGCACTTACTAAATTGCGAAGCGAATCCGAAAAATCATGTAAAATAAACTCCAATATAAAACGCAGCTAAATGTGTGTGACAGCAGTTAGACAGTGCTGTCAAACTCAACATAACAAAGTGTAAAACGATAGTAAACCAGAACATATGGAAGAGAACGTAAGAACGATCATATGCAAGCCACTTGGAGGTAAAAACCATCGGTAAAACTTCTTTTCTGACTCTCTCGAATGTAAGGGTGTGAAGACGTTATATGAGAGATATTTTCTAGCACCGATATAGAAGGGAAAAAGGCACATCTGGTTTCAAAAGTCAATCGTTTCCCAGCCCCTCCAAGAAAAAAAAATATAAAAACAGACCCACCTTATAACTTTGCCAGGTTGGTATACTCTATATGGACAACAATTGACAATAAACTATGCACATATCAGCATAGTGGAGCCCCCTCCTCCACCTCCCCCTCCACTAGAGTTATCAAATATAGTATGAACCGCAAAACCAGACGCCAATAGGTATATCTATATGAAAACTTTAATGTACAGGCATCTGCTGCTTAAAATAAACATGCCCATTACTATGTGTCTACCTCCAGATAAAAATGAATTAATAAATAGAAACGTGGCACCTTCACATGAAATGTTTGATATAATGGACATGTTACTTCGCACAAAACCGAATCGAAACTAAGAACATGGCACCTCCACCAAAACAAAGTGATTGTGATTAGTGATTGTCTAAGATAAACTGATTTTCACGTTGTTAATACATCACTGCAGTTTCTTAACAACGATTATGTGAAAATTAGTTGATTCTTAGACAATTTGTTTGGTGGTGGAGGTGCCATGTTCTCAGTTTTGATTCAGACGAATTCGTTTTGCACGCTGTTGCAGCTCCGTTGTGTCAAATGTAACATAGCAGTTATATTACCGCCATGACACAGAAAACACTCCCATTACTCCTTGTTACCAAAAACACGGCACCTCCACCAAAAATAAAAAATGTTTTATATCATTAAGGTGTAACCTATCCAACGCTGCACTTCATATTTACTTGTATTTTTCTGTTGCAGCTGATCATCAACGATGATTGAATGTCGGTCGCATAAAGGTACTCTCTGATCGGGGTGCTCGCTAAAGCTAAAGCCTGAGCCAGTCAAACTAATTCGATTCGAATTCGATTTTCGATTTCAAATTCGATTTTTAAATAAGCAGAAAATTACCACAAACATACGAGTTTTTATACTGAATTTTGGAGCACTTCTCGTAGTTCATAGATCTCAACTTTTCAGCTTGGACTTTCAAGGAATACCTATGTACCATACTTGTTTCTTGATAACAAGAACCCTTATGCCAATGCCAAAATAGTCAAATTAAGAAGTAAATAATATTGGCTCAATAATGTTAATATTTTGAAAACCATTATGTCTTCAGTATAGTTAATGGAGATGAGGATTTTAAGAGTAATTAATACTGGAGTATAACTCGAGTAATAACAACATTATTGCCTGTCTGGCATTCTTCTGTCGTCGATATAAGTTGATCAACGTAACACTTATATTAACCCTTACCTAGTTACATAGAAAGCTTTACCTTGTAGTACCAAAATCAACCATCAAATTTATTAGTTTACGTACAATCTTCCCAAGTTGAAATCCTCGAATAACCCTACACAACTAAATAACGTTATCTTAAGTATCGACATAAAACTGGCAACAGTGCATCCAGAGGCCATGTGGCGTATTAAATGCACCATGAACTCAATTTTGATTATTAAGAATAGCGATGTTTTTGTTCAGCATCCACATGGAACCGAAGTGTTCGAATATTTGACTTTTATTAGCGAGAGGACTCGTATGAAACGAATTATCCAACTCCTATGTTATAATTTAAATTCCTATGTATTCATTCACTCTGATGAATGACAAATACAGAGTTCATATCGAAACAATTCTTTGATAACTTTTATAATTCTTTTGAAGACTTTTATATGGACTCAAAATATTTTATTTCAAATAAGAGATAACAATATGTAACAGAAACAAATAAATAAATGCCCTATCGAGTTAGGTAAGTATGATTTAATTTTATCAATGATAAACGCTTTTTGATTTTTCTACAAGAAAGAATGAAAATTAATTATTTCTATTATAATAAATTCGTATATACAATTTCTACATTGATGTCAAATAAACTCAAAATAAATTTCAATAAAAACACGAATTATTGAAAATATTCACGTTTTGGATCCCGATTAATATGTTCTGGTGTTATGGATGGTCTATGAAATGAGTAAATTACAACACCTGACTCTAATAAACATCGCACGTCAGTTTTCGGCAGATTAATACATAAACAGAATGTAATCATGATAAGACCAGTGGCTGATAACAGTGTGACGTCATATGTCTGCTGTTGACATCAGTCTTTGTTATCTCGCTGAAATTAGTTCATATTTCAATAGGCTTTTCGATCATTATGCTCTGCTATTTATATTACAACAATGAAATTTCAATAACACCCCCAGCAAAATAATGAGAGTATTATATATTTTAAAAATATTATAACTTATTTTTAGAAATCTTGGTGTAAATACCTAAGATATGGCCATAGTTTTGGGCTCAGTTTTCCTAGTTTTACTAGATTAAGCAACCTGTAGCCTGTAGCTAGAAACGAAATAGCAACATTTTTGATTTTCAGCTACATTCAACTTACCCCTCAGTTTGCTTGATTTAGTAACACGTAATAGATACTCTTCAACCTATGAAGGTTATGTAAATAAAGCTCATTATATTTTCTTTGATGTTGAAACAAATCTTGCTCCGTCTTAGCCTTGGACCAAATGGACAGCACACAATGGCAGAGAACTAAAAGCTCGCAACAGGTGACCACGATAATAAAACAGTCAAGACGCTCAATTATTCCACTCTTAACACAACTCAAGTGTGGAACCTATTCTTAGAAGATTTCGCGTAAACTTGTCACTGGAACATGTTTCCGTTCATTTCGGTTCTTTGCGACAGGTGAGCTGTCGATCATGTTTTTGCCAATCAATTTGCAATTTGCAATTTATTACTGAAATAATGCATAAAGTTTGCTCACATCTGCAGGTTTAATTTTATTTTTTTATTTCTGGCGTTTCAGTGGGACTCGTCAGATCATTGTCAGATGAATGTGAACGAAAAAGATACACAAATACATAATCTTTGAATAATTCTAAGTGTAAAGTCAAAATATAAAATTTTTACTAAGTAATCACCAATATTTTTTATTTTTATTAATTGACAGTCCAAGGTGTCATCTTTAATAAGTAATTTTTCGTAAATTTAGGATCATAAGATAATATTAACATCATATCATCATCATCATATTACTTCTCACATTTTCAGTTGACCTTCCCGAAACATTCGAAATGAAAAGCTAGAAAACTCATAAACATTGCTGTTCGTTTATATTACAGGGAAAACGAAGAAATAGCCACTTATTTTTCGTACCTTTGAGCTTTGAGTGTCTAAATATTGTAAACTGTTTGTGTAAAATCTGTGACAACGAATTCAGTAACAACATCGAGGGCGAGGCAACCACTAATTTCCACTCTTGTCAGTTGTCATTTTTCAGAAACAAGACCACGGGATGAAACATGCTCATAAAATATTGATTCGAACACAAATGAATGTTACCTTTGAAAAGTGTCGAGGTATATGCGTGATTTGGTAGGATTCAGCTCCAGGGAAGTGGGAGTTGGGGAGTTGGTAGGGAGATGTGTTGCGGTTATAGGGAGGTGAAGACCAAAATGACGCCATGTTGTGTTGTAGCTTTGTGAACTACAATTAGGGGTGGGTGGCTGGGTTGCCAAAGTGATGGGTAGGGGGAGGGGGGGGGGGGGGGGGGGGTAGAGAGGTTAAAAAGAGAAGGGGGTGGGTGAGAGGTGGTTGTAATTGCTGATTCGGCCAGATTTTCTATCCCTATGCAGAAATATATATATATAGTCGACAGGTTCGTTCGTTTCATTTGCAACTCGACATTTGCAGTTCAATTGGTGGAGATAATCCCTACCGTTTACCACAACAAACAAAAGTTCAATTTTCCATCAATTTTTCTTTTAAAAGCACACACCCACCCACACTCACACAAACGGAACACAAATGATGTAATGGTTTAGAATTCAAACCTGTTCAATTGTTGATTTATTCATTGCTTCCCGCTTTTGATTTATTTCTATACAATAAGCTCATTAAGGTAAATATTAATGGAACGTTCAATGTGTGCTTATTTACCTTTGAGTAGGAACTCGTTTTGTTATCATCAACGTAATAACGGTGAAAACGCAGTGTACATTTGCGGTGTGTAAGACACACTCTGATTAGTGATTAGCAATTAGATCTCGACGAGTGCTAATGAATGATGTGTGGGGGGATGTGGGGGGGGGGGGGGAGAACCCCCATACCGGCTGTTTCGATGAATTCAACTATTTCCAGTTCAATTAAAGAAATTACCTAAACTCATCAAGCATATAGAACCTTTAATATTAGATAGGCTTGTTTAATATAAATATATATATATGTGTATACTTATATAAATGGTACGTACATTCTTAAATATTATATAAATTCAACAATAGAACAAATTTATTTCAAGGTGTTTGTACATGCAACATGTCTATTGGAAATGTAAATACATATTTGTATTTAGGAGTTACTATTGACAAGCATTTTAAATGGGATAAACACATCGAAAAGGTTTGCAATCGCTTAAGAGCAGGAATGTATAGCCTCCGTATTTTAAAACCACTCGTTAATTACTCAACGCTTAAAATAGTTTATTTTGCTTTAATTGAATCAGTAATTAGATATGCTATACTTGCTTGGGGTGCCACAACGGACTCATTTCTTAAAAAAATTTATAGTATACAGAAGAGAATTTTTAAAATTATAATCCCCCCAAAAGATGCCTTGAAAAATTATCAGTTTATGACAGTTCATCAACTGCACCTATACGTTTTCCTTATAACAAATTATAATTCTGATGAACATAAAGCACTCGCGCAACATAATTACGTAACAAGAAACAAACATAAATTAGTAATGCCTCCCAACATTCATAATTCATACGGAGATCAGCAGCGGTCATTTCTCATTCCCAAACTATTCAACACACTTCCACCCAGTTTACAAAATTTAGAAAAATTTAAGACAGTTAAAAAGGCAATTAAAGAGTGGATTTTCACCACGGAGGATGAATGAAATTATTATTATTATTATTATTATGGTGTTCTGATATTATGTATTATTTATGTATTTATTATTGTATGATATTTACCTTGATGTAGTATTTGCATCTATGGATTTGTACACTGTACTTTGTAATTTGTAATTTGAATTTGAATTTGATGATTATTATTATTAAAAGTAGTTATTAGTTGTTTTATTGTGACGTATATTTATGTTGTTGTTGTTGTTGTTTATATATAGCAGTCCTGCAGACAAGCCACTGTTTGGTTTTGTGGGACTGAGGATTTTCTTATGTACTATTAATTTGCAACAATAAATAAAAAAAAAAAAAAAGAAAACAAAAACTGAAGAAATATTTTATAAAGTCTAAAAATTTAATATTTTTACGATCACGTCAATTTTTTTTTTTTTAATGAAGTTGAAACTTCAAACTTTTTATAAGTCACTTCAATTCCCATCATTCTCGATTTCTGATTACTTCCCTCCCTATTCCCTCCCCCCTCAATTCTTTTCTTCTCTTGGTCCTATTTTCTTCATTTCCCTTCCTATTCTCTAGCTGCCAAGTTCACCCACACCTGTACCCCCTAATGAAATTGCACGCCCCCCCCCCCCCCCCTTTCCCCTCTACACAATGCAGCAAGCAATGGCGGCATAGCTATGCTGGATCACACAATGCCTACTACTGATAACCAATCAAATATAAATTGTGCAATGAAATAAATAATTGGACTGTGTTATACAATCTTGAAAGTTGCCTTATCAATATGTCTTGAATTGAAATGCAACGGGATATCCAAAAATTGCTGGTTAACAAAACGAGTAATAACAAATGAAATATAATGTACCTACGACAATAAAAATAATCTGATATAAAAACAACGAATATATTAAAATACTTATTATTGTTCACTCATTTCACTTAACATCTATCCCTCCACCCAACGAAATTATGCGGCCAAAGAGAGAGGATGCACAATTTTTTTATTATTATATAATTTTGTAAACTGTTGCATATAAACGTGAACTTTTCAGTCGAATAGATCACATGCAACTGCAAGTATCATTTTAATGAAACATAATAAGTGCAAATTAGGTGCACACTTCTAACACCTTTCTTGACTAACTATAGTTTTGAAACATGCATAACAGTCTGCAAGTAATTAAAAAAAATTAATTATGTAATAGTTATATTCCAATTATTTCAGCAGTCAGTGATGAAAGGATGCAACACCTCCCATCTCTTGATCGCTCGCTGACGCCACGTTAACTTCCCCTCACCAATCCCCATCCCCCATTCCCCATTCCCCTTTCACAGATAATATACGTCTTCCTGGCGGCATTCTCTTTCACCTTTTCTTTTCCGCTTCTTTTTCAAAAACTACGTGACGTCTTTCGCACACCTTTTTTTTCCGCCGTCGACTTTTCGGGGCCTCCTATCCCGACAGCAGCATACGTATAGAACGTATAGTTCGTTGTCTTAGTAGTTGCTTAGCTTCGCCACTCTTACTTCGCGGGCTGACGAATTTAATTTGCCGGAGGAGTTCATGGTTAAGAAGAACTCATGGAAGAATGAGGGATGGCTGCACAAGAGGGGTGGGTGGGAAATGAGAGGGGGGCAGTGAGGGGGGGTTTAAAGAGGTGGGAAAACCGGGACAAAATTAAAAGTGTCAAAAGCACTCTCTTATATACCAAACGATATTAAGAACGCGTAAAAATATGTATAACCTTATTATAAATTGCGAGACAAATTTTACTCAAGTTAAGCTAAATAATTTAGTGAGCGTGCTCAGGAAAGAATTTTCAAGTAAAATTTATTTGATACGGGGGCAAGATCATTAAGGTGCCACAAGCGAGGCACTTTTCCACGCGTGTGGATTAACATCTTTTGCCCAGCTAACAAAAATACAGGTCAACGAAATTGACTAACATTGAAACACATTAAAATCATTGGTGAGACTACACATTGCAAAACACAATAGTACAAATATCCTAGAAAAAATAATATCCGAAATAAAATTGTACTTACAAATATTTTTCGCCAGCTGTTAATCTGCATTCAAAGTAATCGGCTTTTTGATACTGACGTCACTTCCGGACAAATAGCATGGTTTTAAGTCGATAAAGAAGTTATTATACATTGTGCTATTTTGTTTAAATATTGAATAACCTACACTACTGTCTGTCAGCCCTTTCCCACCTGTATTTGTACACATTTCCTTAAGAAGTTCCGTACGTAGGGGTCGAAATTCTTAGCACAATTCACACTCTGTATAATCAGAGAAGAAGGAAGATAACATTATGTGCTAATATTTATAACCTCTCGTCTGATTCCACGTCATGTCCTCCCCCCCCCCTGATATTGGGAGTGGGGGCGGGGGGGGCGGGGAAGGTGTATGTCAATGTGTCTCCTGTCTCCAGTTGTCATTGTGGTTGACGGGAATCGAGCTCACGACCCTCAAACTTGAGTGACATGAATGTTCAATACCCGTCAGTTAAGTTCAGCACCTCACTGCACCCAGTCTGATTGAATTTTAATTTCCTCGTGTGAATAAAGAAAAGAGAATGAAAAAGGTCGAGAAAAAAAAACACTAGATTTTTTTTTAATATAATATTGAACTTGTCGGAACCACGGCTTCCTAGTGTCAATTTTAAAAGTGACAACGTGTTTCATGCAATCTCCATTTTTGCCGATGTTTATTTGTGTGATAACCTCTTAAAATGCTAATAACTCTTGTCATAAGAATGTAATATATTGTTAGGTGGAGCTTTCGTTTTATTCGCGAGGAGATTCTACCCCCCCCCCCCCCCCCCCCCCCCCCCCCCCCCCCCCCCCCCCCCCCCCCCCCCCTCCACCCCATCTCACCCGATCAACCCCAGTAGATTCGATTAAAATATGAATTGGAATTGTGTTTTTAAGTATGATTTTGTATCAATATAGTTTGGACATGTGCTGGAATTACAGTTCTAAATCAATTTTGGAGCAAAGAATGTTGAAGGACATTATTTTGAAATCAAAACTTATCTGTGCAAAAACTCGACTAGTATTTATATGTTTTCCATTCTTCGTGTCTTAGATTTTACGTCATTCTGTAATTATTAGCAATAACTCGCCACAAAATTGGAAAAATTACAATAAATAATTTAAAACTAGGTATCACCATAAATTATGCAAAATAAAATACCAAATGCAATTAAAAGGGTTAAAATATTCAAAATAAATCCTAAATTATTGGAATCAGTGTTGGAATCTCAAAACGAATGTAAGTTATCATTATTTGCAGGTGATTTGTCGGTTTTAAAAAAAATGTATTTTTATAACTCTTCTTATCAATATAAAATTGTTATCACATTTTAAATTGCATTCATTAAACTAAACCTCTATCTGTACATTACAATTTTTTATTTTGTTTATTAATATTCATAGTACAGATAATTCAAACCAGCTTCCAAATCTTCATATCGCATTTCAATCACCGAATTACTTCTCCACAATTAAAATCACACCACTGTTTACATCCCAAAACCCACCCCGTAGAGTCAAAAAATCTATCTAAAACCAAAGTCACATGTCCAGCTGTTAACCGATTGAGACATAAACGAAACAATAATTTATAGTAAAAGATACCCTCCCCCCTCCCCCCCCCCCCCCCCCCCCCCCCCGCGTATTAGATCACACCGTCTGGATCACTCTTATACATGAGAATCGACGCCCGTTTCGAACATGTGGTCGTGAAACGTCGCAACGCCAGCCGGTGCAAATCTGCATGTGAATATGAGCTACGCGTAAGGGTGTGTAGGGATAATCCCATTAGAGCGCATTCACAATTGAGATGAGAGAATGTAGTGTGGCGGGTGAAGGAAGAAGTGAGAGGGTGAGAGAGAGCGAGTGTGGATGTGTGCGAGGGAGAAGGAGAGAAGAAGGTAGATTGCGAGGGCCAGTCTGTGGGGTTTTGCCTCGTAGCCTATAGAGGAAGGCTGATAGATGGTAGTCGGATAGATTACTCCCAGAGTGAAACGGTAAGCTATTTGAAGAGAAAGGAGATAAACTACGGCAAAATAAGTCATTTTCACTTAGTGTTGATGTCCTAAATACGTATTGTGGAAATTGTTAGGGAGTTTACGTGGATTTTGTTACAAATTGTAAAGGCGAATTGAGAGGATTTTGTATGGAATCTAAACACGGCACCCTCCACCGAGAGAAAATGCATTCATCTTTCGCCCGTAATTTTCAACAAACAATAGTTTAGATATCACATCAGCAAATTATATTTAACGTCAAAATTATTATCCTATTTAAAATAAACACCCTTCCTTATAAGTTCATCTAGGAAATAATATTCATCTGACATTTTCTAGTTCGCGTACGGAAAAGTCATGTACTTACTAACATATTTTCGATATATTTCAGACTAAATTTACATTCGAAAATAAGAATGATGAAAATACGTCCTGTAAGAAAACCACCCCTTAAATATAACCTGAAATCCCCGAAAGCTGAACAACAATTTGTGCTCGTGAGTACATCCAAACAGCTTTATCCCACCGCCATCTCGCGTACACCCCCATGGGCAACATGGTCCAGGCAGCAGCTTCTCATTTTGATCCCCTCCTGGTTGATTATCGGTGCCTGAGTCATCGGTGGTGTGCACCCTTCACCTAATGCTACCCCCCCCCCCCCCCCCCCCCCCCCCCCCCCCCCCCCCCCCCCCCCCCCCCCCCCCCCCCCCCCCCCCCCCCCCCCCCCCCCCCCCCCCCCCCCACACCCTCCCCCCACACCGATCTGTCCCCATGTCGACTCGATGACAAAGATTTGCAAGTGCACTATGAGAATAGAACACATGGCAGGGCCATTAAACAAACGTTAAGAAGTCTAGTTAAATATATTCCTGGACAGGTTAGTTACTAAAAGCGATTCGGACTCCCCTCTAATGATGAAAATCTCTTATGATGAAAATATTAATTGTGGCTTCATTGGTATGATGGATTTACTATAATGCTAAGCAAACTTTATCGGTAGCAGCAGATTAACTAAAGATTTCCTACTAATCGAGGGAAGCTTTTAAAACTTTAATATCATAATATTATATTTCTTCCAAACAGAAAGTAAAGTTTTATAGACGACTTGACAGCTAGATGTATTAGCGTTTGGAAATGATTATGGGTATGATTGAGAGATAAGTGTGGGTTGTTGGCAGTCAACCTTCCCAGTATGTGGCTCTCGGCTGAGCGGAATCTGACACAACCTCCGTCAGTCTAGTCATCCGCGGGAATCGAACTCGGAATGCGAGTCCAGCGAGTCACCGCCCGAGCCAACTCACTTCGTTACACATCTTATTTAGTTATCAATTTGAAATTTGAAAGGACACTGAAAAGGTAATGTGCATTTCGAAACTCCAATATCAAAAGCGACAAGTGACAGTTAATTGGTGTAATAATTACACATGTCATTTGAAGGCGTTTTGGCACCGGTTCCGAAACACGGTGTTATTTCCAACTGGGTTAATTCATTCTGAAATGTTAGGTACATCATTCGTGCTTTCGACATTCTTTCAAGCGTCACTTAAGACTGGCGAGGCGGGGACTTCACAATAGAATTATTGCAACCAAATAGGAAGACATTCTTACTAATTGAAGGTAAATGTCAAAAGAACATTAACTAGAAATAGCATAAATACAAAGAATTAGAGATGTAACTGTACCTACGAATCTCACTCATTTTAACACAAATACGTACCTAACTTGTTATGTAAATACCTATGTAAATCGAATTAAACATAATTAATTACTCGATTACTGTAATGTAGACCTCACAGCTTAAAATATACGAAAATCTAGAAATTATAAAAACTCCTAAAATATTCCAGTCCTGTTATTTTTTAATCGAATTGCCTACCTTAGCCGTTTGGTCACAATAACTAAAAGACGCATTTTCAACATATTTACTAAGACACCTATCTATTTCCAGTAAAATTATCGGAAAGTGTGCTAAGAATCACCGTGAAGTTTTCAAAGATAAAATTCACGCATCAATATTCCCACCTATTTCTCTCACAAGTAGACATCTATTTCCATCTCGTCACTCGCACCTTGTATTTGAACGTCGGTGTCTTAAGTCTACCTTATAGCACCTCACTCCTTGTTTTCTTAAACGCGCTTCTAAAAATAACTCCATGTGTGAAGTCACTTGCCAAATATCTGTCTCACGCATCAAGATCGACCCTTTTTTCATCATGGATTTTATTTTACTTTTCGCTCATTAGTAGTAGTTGTTAGAGGTGTGATAATAGGCCAAACAGTCGATGCTAACCATTACAACTAACACTCTTGACTCAAATGCCAAGAACAATCATCATTGTCTCCATTTAAACAGCTAAATAGCAAAATAACTGTCAACCATACGTCTATCACTCAAACAATTTGTTAAGCTCATTTCTTATTTTTAACAGTCTAACGAAAAAAAAATGAGAGAAGAGACGAATTAAAACTTTATTATTTACATAGATCACGTTTATTTTTGCCAGACACCAATTAAATGAAAGGTTTCTGCTATTATGTCATTTTCACTTCCGCTCTATATACATTATAAGCTCGAACCGAATCGTAAAAGCGAAAGGTACGAAATGATTGCCTCATTTTTCATGTCCTCAGTTTTGGATCCCCCAAATGATTTCCATAAGATTAATTATATCTATTTCAATTCAAACGATATAAATATGCGACGAAAACATTTTTCTCCTCCCAATAACTAATAATCTGAGATCAAATTGATCTCCCCAGCATCCAGCGAGGTGTTACGACTGGACCAAGTGTTGGTAATAAACGATGATGACTCAAGGCATAGGGGCTCTATCTAATTAAAGGTTAAATGTCCAGCTCACCGGGTACCGTCATATATTAGACCGACGTTAATAAGCCTAGCTAGTTTAGTTAATCGACTCAATTAAGTTCAATTAACCTGGAGTTGGATGAACCCATGCTGGATGCTGTGTTATCGAGATCACTTCTCAAACAGTCGACCAATTCCACGCAACTCGGCTAAAGCGAGGCACCAATTAAACACAATATGTTCACACCGGGTTCATTTAGTTGAAAAAGACGGATAGGATGTTGGCTAGTTGATTTTATACGCCGTCCTGTTGTTTAATATAGAAGAGTAAATGATGGTACAACATTGGATTTGACTTTCATTTCCATTTATAAATGTAGGATTAGTCATAAAAGTAGCTTTACATTTCGGAGAGAGTAACCAGAGGTGGAAAGATAGTCACCTTAAATTTACTTAAAGTTAAAAAAACATGTATTTTAAATTTATCTTTTGACGAAAATGATGAAATCCAATTAGTTGAATCCGCATGCCAGACCAATGAAAACCATTAAAATACCTGGCAAACGTAAGCGACGTAAGATAAATCAATGAAGCGAAGCGCTGCGTTGAGGAAGATGCTTATGATTTAGTGGCTGCTCTATTAGCAACGACACACATAGGCAAGTGCCAAGACAACACTTAAGGTGTGCTCATCCGGAAACTACAGACACATCTCAAATCCAATTCACCCAGCCAAAGTTTACAGAAAGAACACTTTCATTACGGTTGAAAGTTACATTACTTCGTGCTAATGTATTCCCCAATTTGCTTCATTTCGTTGAAGTAAAAAAAATATGATAAACTATGAAGATTTATTATAATAGTTTACCTGGTAGATTGGGCACGAGGATTTTCGAGAAAAGAAAGACGAGTTTTGATGAAAAACTTGATGGCGTTCTTTAAGAAACTTTTATTGTTTTTGTTTTGTGAATTTTCTTTTCTCATCTTCGATATTTCGGTGCATCTTTTAGTGTAACATGAATGGTATTGGGTTTGATTTCTTTCGACTTGATATATACCGGAAAATGTAATTTTCATTTTAGAGAAATGAAATATGCAAAACGCTGATTTTCATCTTTATCAGTTTTAGAAATCTTGGTAGATGGATAGTGGTAAAGACAGATGGCAAGGAATGGCTTAATTCTTGACAAGATGGAACATTTTTATACTTCCAATATTTATCGACAAAAAATAGTAATAATAAAAGGTGCAAGCTTGCAAACTCGGCTCCAGGTTGTCACAGATTGTAACGTCATATCAACCTTGCGAACGAAAAGAAACTTAAAAAAAAACTTCCCCCAAAGTATCACAAAATGCTGAAGTGGACAAGATATTTTCCCAATCTTATCTACTATCCGTTTCACTTCACAAGATTCCAAATCGATATCAATATATGATTCCATTCTTACACTCATTCACGATGAGAGCATATTCTTTCAATTCGCTCATTTGTAAAAAGACATAGTCGTTTTAAACCATCTTAAAATTATCTTCAACCTCGAAAATCGAATGAAATTATCCGCATTATTTAACAATGTGCTAAAAGATATCGATGTTCCTATGGTTTCTACAACCCAAAGTTAACGATGAACCAAAACTTGGGTGTTGCTTTGCAATATTGCCACTGCCGACGCCATGGTAAAAGTTTTGTCACTTGGCAAAAGGGATGGTGCCGGTGGTGCAAAGGAAGGGAGAGATATCTAGCAAGTTCACTTTAGTAAGTATCTCGGAAGGGTTTGCATTGGTGTTTGAGGGTTTGGCGACAGCTGACGACTATTCTTCACACCTGCTGGCGCTCTAGTAACCTCGCGACTCTTGCACTTTATACCCAACCATCGACACCGCCCCATTGCCATTGGTATCACACATTCGGTAGAAGACAGAGACGAAGATTCTTGCCTAGAGAGATAAGTGGATCACCTTACTGCGTTCAATGTTTGAATCGACGTTCCGAGGTACCGAGGATAGGACAAGGGAACTCAATTGCAGGAAATGATGGAAATGAGAAATAAAATACCGTTCAATGTTTGAATCGACATTCTACAGTACCGAGGATAGGACAAGGGAAATCAATTGCAGGAAATTATGGAAATGAGAAATAAAATAAAATGTATTCATAGAATTATTAAATAATTCTCAAAATAATGTTACAAGTCTTAAGTTTTCCGTAGAACTAACATAATTATTTGTGAACTTTTTAACATACTTATTGATTACATTTTTCCAATCAATAACATGCACAAATATAGCATCGTTTTACATGAATGTATTGTAATTATTGAAATCATTAATTTCGTATTATATTTGAATTGAGGTTACATCAAGAATAGTGCTTTATAAGGGATGTCGTATCTCTATATAAAGTTTTCAGTTCTACTCTAAAAGACAAAGACAACGTACAAAACCTAATGGTGATGACACTTACTGTTCAATGCTATCCAAAAGCTCAGCTCACTTTACACCTTCAATCACTCCCACTCACTCCCACCTCTACACAATTCCCGTCTAGAAACAAGAGAAAGGGGTGGGTTTTCTGAGAAGACAACCCCGACTCAAACCCAGAGCAATAATTATAACAACCCAACCGACAGTCCAATATTTCAATTCGAAGTTTCTCTATCTCTTCTAGAAATGAGGGAGCAAGAGAGAGATAGGGTAATGTTTGAAATCTGTTGCTTAGCATTTGCACGTTCACCTAAAGACAAAATACTTAAGTTGGGAAATCTGAGCCAAACATTCTGGCTCTTGGGGTCATTCAATATGAAGTTATGTGGATGGGGGGACGCAACCCAACGATTGCAATTATTGAACAATCTGATTTCGTTCGCGCAGAAGTCGTGGAATTACATCAAAGAAGAAAGGTGCAACTTCACTAAAGGAAACTACATTTATGATTGGATTATCGAATTTATATTGAACTTTGATCCTCTTTCGTGTTTGAAACTGAATTCAGGTGAGCTCTGAAACGCATCTTGGAGTTGAAATAAGAGAAAATTAGAGAAAATTGTGTTATAGAAATTGTATTGGAATCTTATCATTTCACATATAGACTATTTCATTTTATCTCATCCATTCCTAACTCGCAAAACGAGATTTTATGTCAAAGTTGCAAGTTCAGAGCGATTTCAAAACTTCATTTTCGACGACCATTACCAAAAAAATATAGTGAACAAAATTTTAGATATTTAGGTACATTAATTATTTAATTTAGCGATATATTTAAGCACTTTGGGCACATCAACTTCGTACTTCTTCTATGAATAATAAATATACAAACGTTGCAATTGCACGTTCTGTTCTAAAATATGCAAATGTAAAAAAGTTGTATACTTCGTAAAACCTTTTTAAAGTTTTATTTTTTAAAATAGTGTTGAAGAGATTTGCAATGTTCTGCAAGTAGGCTAATTTGTGATGATGATTGGATGATAGGCAAGATGGGGATGGTGGGATGGAGATGGCCGTGGCCTATTAGTAGGAATCCTCCCCAGCATTTGCCTCTCGCCTGAGGGAACCACGAGTAAAACCTCAGTGACGCCGCGGGAATCGAACCCGAGACCTCCTTAGAGCACAAGTCCAGAGCGCCTCAGCCTACTGAAAAACCAACCGTGAAAACTTCTCAAATTCCAGTTACTTTCATCTACTCAAAGCTCGATATTTCACACCGTCAACGTTTCATCGCACCTAAACCCTAAAAAAATCAAGACTTCAAATCCCGGCCGATTAGTTGTGTACTGAAGTGCACCTTTCTTTTACACCGATGATCTCTCCAGTATCAAACGAAACGAAATGGAGTTTCCTTTTGTTACTCAAAGATAACAGCAATCCGCAACTAGACATAGAGACCCGTAAACACTACCACTATTCTTGTGCTCTCAGTTGCTTTTCTCACTCGCTTAATCAATTTAAGTAACCCTCCCCCCACTCTTTCACCCTCAACTTCTTTATTTTTCTAACAACAAAACATACTTTACTCTTGGCACGCTAAGTTACACCGCGTTGTCGTTTAGTAAAAAAACCTTTCACTTCCGAAGTGTTTGATACACCATGTATTATTGAGTCTGCAATGCCCTCAGATCACCAGGAGAAAACTCTCCTTTGATGCGATTCGATGGTCGCCAATAGTGTATTGTTTGCTGATATCCTCCGTCAGTGATATCTGGTAGATAAAATCAGCTGATTTTTACTTGCGTTTTCAGAAGGTAACGTTTTGAGAATGGGCAGAAATTATATACTTTGTAAACATGTCGTTTTAGGAAATTCGAACTAAATAGTTGGGAGTATATGATACCTTAATTACATTTTGGTTTCAACGTTTCTAATCAATTTTGTCTGGAAGAGTTATATAATATTTTGAAAATATTTTTGGTGGAGGAGCCATACACATAGCATGGCACCTCCACTCAAAAATAATCTCGATTTTACCAATTTCCTCAATTTCCATACCAAATATGTAACAACATACATTACACCCACATACATTACATTCCACTGTTACCCTATACTCGCCAGTACTACCTACAATGATACAGAAACTATCCTCAATTTTCAACAAAAAATACTTACCCAGTAAATATTGCTTTATAATCTTTTCGAAACTCTCCGTCATTTTAGTTTTGTTACTTACTTTGTAATATAAATAAACCATACCAACATAGAAGATGTCTTGTTAAAAACGTTCAAGTTTTGTAGCTTTTACGCCATATTGTCTTATATAAAGAATATTGATTAGTCTTCTTCAGTAGCTTTGGATTTTCTCTAGAAAACGTCAAATGAAATGTAAATTGAGTCAGGTCTCTCGACTGGCAACTACTCATTAGCAGTGAAAAGGGAAACCGGAAAATGTAATTAATTACATATTCTTGTAAGACGCTTTTATAGTCTTCTTTTTTTGCTTATTTTCATGCTATGCATAAGTCTGGCGTCTACGTGAGACGAATAGCTCTTGTTATCAACTGAAAAGAGGGTGAATAAAGAATATTGTTCATTCAATAGGTAGTACAGAGTAACTAGGACGTTAATCCATACCTAAAGATAGGTGACAAGTGAAAAAAAATAGCCTTGCATTGGTTCCAATTATTAAGTTAATTATAGAAGTATGGATTCAAACTGTTATATTAATAATTATGAGGTCAGAGCTCTTTAAGAGTTAAAATATCTTTGTTATAAAAACAAACATATGTACTTTATGTGTATATAAATTAAGATACGTTATTTTGACCGAGAGAGTTGGTTCAGATGGTAACGCATTGTTCCATCATTAGAGAGGCCTGGGTTTTAATCCCGTAGCCGAACTTACTGATTGTGGTTTTTCGTAGTTTTCACGGTCGAAAGTTGGAAAAATATTCTTTATACTCTTTATACTTTATACAATGAATATGAAAATTTTACAAAACTCACCCTACACCTTTCAAATCATATCTAATCATTGTTTAACCATTTACTTAAATACTCAAAATGATCTAGAAGACGAATCGTTTATAACACCTCTATTAAAAAGTTATAGGTGAGGGGTTCGAGTTTGGGTTAATATCTCTAGAAATCTTAAAACATATGTAAACACAAGTAAACTGTAGAATTACGCTGGTTTCGGTTATATAAATATAGATTTAGCAAATAGAGGTATTGTACTTACAGGCAATGTTATCACGAAGTTCGTAACATAATCTTATAGAAGCTGCCCTGGGATTACTCACCTGAAATGAAAGAAATGACAAAAATAAATTAATGCAATAGATTTGGGTACTTTTGATGTTATATGTACAAATAAATTCCCCACGAGAATAAAATTAAATCTTTCGAAAGGAAATTTCGAAATTCATCGAAGGATGAATATGAAAATGGTTGGTTTTCTCGTATTCCTTTTAATAAAATCCTTGTCAATAATCCAAGGATTTTGTGTACAGTGGTTTTATATTCTCCACGTATTGTTTAAATTCGTGCGACAATCTCGGCTATAGAAAATTACTGGAGCCTACAGAAGCGATTCCAAGGTGCGGTAGAAAGAAAATTTTCTCTTTAGAAAAGACACCCGCTGCTTTCCTCAGCATGAATGAATTCATGCAAGAATATAACGAACTCTATTCGGATTATCTAAAAAGGAACATAAGATCCTTTTTGTTTATAAAAAAGAACACCCCCTCTGAATGAGTAAAATTTGTTTCATCTTAAATAAAATAGGAAGTGAAAGAAAGTGAACAATCCAATCATCTTACAACCGGTTTTACGTTTGTAGAAATAGAAACTTTCATCGAATAAGCTATGAATTAGATAAATATTTTCTATGAACAGAATGGAATGTCGCGAAAACTGACTGATATTATTTTTATTTGCAGATTTTAACAATAAAACATTCTTGATGGCTATAAACTAATTGTGTTTTTTTGCTACCTTAGATTATAGGCAAACGTATAAATAGATAAGAAGTACACTCACATTTTCGGTTTGTCAAT
Source organism: Leuctra nigra (assembly GCA_934045905.1). Lineage (NCBI taxonomy): Eukaryota > Metazoa > Arthropoda > Insecta > Plecoptera > Leuctridae > Leuctra > Leuctra nigra. The sequence goes on along the minus strand of OW203763.1, from coordinate 21,602,921 downwards.
ATGAGTTGACAATTTATTACACAATTTATAAATTGACAATTTATTACCGAACTGTTTCAACATAATTTGGGTGCATGATCATATTATTTCAAAAACTTTGTGTTTCCTTGAATCCCATTTCTTTATAACCCAATCTTTCTCTTCTCTACACAAGCGACAAAATATCACCAACACGTCTTGGCCTATATATTCACGAGTCTTTTCTCTCAAGTTCTTGACTTGATTGGACCACAAGATCCAGAAGAAACTTTGCCTTACAAAGGTAGTATGGTCGGTGACAGGCAAAGATGAGCCCTGTTTAGCACTGCCAGGTATAGGCCGGTCCATGCTAGAGAGGGTTCATCTTTGCCTGTCACCGACCGTATATAAATTCACAGATTTCGACGAAAAAAATGTTAACACCAAAGGCTCATGGTTTATGCCTAATATATAGTTCCTATGTGGGGATATACTCGTATGCGTATTTATACCTTCGTTCGTGATCGAAATAATGTATGTTTTCAAAGACACATTTTCGTGGAGATTTTCTTTTGAAAATTCAAACCTTGATCTACGCATTTTGTTTTATATTCAGAATACCTGAGCTATAAAAAATATAATATGGAATAATTATTCAAAATCATATTGTTACTGATGTCCGAATAGCTCAGTTGGTAGAATACTCTCTCGGACTGAGAAACATTGCAGGTTTGAGTCAAATATAGAATTCAATATTTTCGAATCTCTTGAGATTTTAATTTAAGTTTGAATTTATAGGAAAAGCAGATAGATTTTTTTATGAATATTAAATTCATGGTCTTATCTGGTCAATATATGCAAGAGTAGCTCAGATTGCAGACCGTTCGCCCGCCAGCAAGAAATCATATTCACTTTCCTCTATTCCATAACCAAGTCACTGGAAGTTGTCCAAGGCGTCCACCTCTAAACACTAACTTATTTTCAAGAATTCCAAATCATGAAGAATAATTATGAAATAGTATTTGGCCTCATGTTGCTAATATTTCTTTATCGTAATAAACTGATATGATTTACAACATATGCATGCACTATGGTTCTGTTTGTGAATTAACTGCTATTACAGTGATGACAGCAAAGGAAAGTTGCATAATATTACGCATTTACCATTAATTTATGCTAAAAGCACTATCAAAGAGGCGTATGAAGTGATTTCTATTGGAATATGCAAACTATAAATCGGCTTTAGCGCAACAATAATAAATGAGCAAACTCGATGACGAGTTGTAAATGAATTACTTACTTTGAAAATACGTTGTTACGAACTCGACTACATTGTACAAAATATGATTCAACATTTAAAATGGCTACCTAATATTGTTACGCAAATTTCACTGCATCCTAATGCAATTTCACTCGACCAAATGTAATGAACTCGAAGTCAAGTGAAATTCAAATGTCTTATTATAACATGCTTTTGAGAAGTAAAAGCTATCAAAAATGTCTCGTATACTTATCATTTTATACTTGTTTAGTGGGGAGGTTAAGGAGTAAAAGGAGAGAAGGTTCGTTAATAGTGTGACTTATGATAGTTGGGACTTTGCCGAATTGCAGCGCCATCAAAAAGTAACTCGGGTCAAAAGAAACACATAAATTATAACCACTTCCCCTGTGCAGAAAGGCTGGCAATATTTTTTTTGACGTAAAGTTTAAATTTGACGTCGGCTTTCCACTGAGAAGAAAACGCTTGTGTCAGTATCTACTGTTTTAAACTTTTTTACTGGGAAAAATAAACTCTTTGCTAATTCTATATTTAATTTTAAGGGAAAGCAAGGAAACGTAAACGTGTATCATAATTAACTTTTAAACGCAAGAATGCTCATTTTTAATTTCGCAGTGACATTGTTAGAGGTGACTATTACAAAAAAAGAAACACGAGAAAATGAAACATATTATGTATGATCTGTATTCGAAACAAAAATCCTAATTACTAAGTTTAGACATTGCCTAGATTTCAAAATATTTGTCACCTGTTTGAAATAAATTAACGCGGTCCTTTATAAACTGTAGAAGTATGACGCGTATCATCAATAGGACCTACATGTTAGAACGATTCCTTTAGGTCTTCAATACTTTAGGTATAAATAAGTAATAAAATCCCCATACAAATTATATAGTAGAGAATTTATTCGATTTTAGCTGAAATAGAGATAATATGAAACTAGAAAGAATTGGCATGAGCGAGTTTACTGCTTTTCCAAGGAGAGCAATCTTACATTGCATTTATATTCTCTACCTCGACGAATGTTTCTTGCATGTTGCAAAATCCTGATCTCTGACAAAGTAGGTTTTACAACATGTATGTGTGGCAGTGGATATTTCATTTCCCTCTGATGCAGACAATGAGACATAGCGAGGAAACATGACAGGTATACACATATACTACCTTGTGATGCAGACACTGCTGCCATCTCTTTGTGAAAGTAAGTAGCTTCAAATCTTGTTATAGGTTTTCAGATTACTTCTGGAATGTGGTTTGAAAGACAATTTTACAAATTGCTGACGTGCTCTTGAAACAGCTAAGAACAATACAAACTTTGCTCTATCTACTTTTGTAAAGATTTTTTAGAGATTATGAACTTACTTCATTATTCTACGAATATAAAAATGAATCTTATTGAATCTATAGATATACGTCAAATTATAAGTGAAATCTCCCTATAACTGTACTTTCGATAGTAATTGGCTTCAATCATAATACACGTGGGTGGCCAATATTAAATATTTGGAGCAATGCCCAAACAGAGGTACTTGGTCTTTGGACCAGGAGGATCCTACATTTTCCCTTCGAATTTGCGTCAATTGTTTTTTAAATCCGGACAAAATTAGAAAACAAATCGCTTCCAACAAACATTAAATTCAAATATACGTAATTGTTCCCAAAGACACAGGACACAGCTTATTGTTTTCATGAAGGCAATAATCTAATTTTGTCCAGAGTGTATACTGTGCAAGCTCTTGCCAATGAATGGCAGCGAAGAATAATTACAAGACCTACTTATTCATGACGCAGATACGTGGATTAGCATATGTAATGCAACTTTCGAGTGCTTACAAGTAAACATAGCCATCTATCAAACCAGAAGAAATACTTACATGAGCTATCAAAATAACACTTCCAGGTGGCAATGACAATATGTTAAAGGTTGAGGTGATCTTTATAAACTTCAGTAACATGAAGAATACTTTACGGTGTCCAATAAGATGTGACAGGATCCTATAAGTGGCGTGCGCAATGTCCTGTACCTCAGAGGTAGAGAGCCGGAAGTCCATTTCAATGATTCTTGAGGTGAGCTCAAAAGCCAGTAATTCTGGATTTATCCAGAATACATTGATGTAATAGAATACATCAATATACCTGTATTTGTTGGCAGCAGTCAAATAGAGCTTTGATTAAATTACAATAGTGTGTACCGCAAATTCGAGAAAATGGACTTCGGGCCTTCTACTTCTGAAATACAGAGTTTCATATTGGTTACATTCTGACAAACTTGATTATGGGCACCACGATTTTGTGACCAAAAGTCCATACCTTTACGTGTTGCTTTGGAAGAAAGATTTTACTGAATTGATTTTATTTCAGAGTGTTTTTTTTAGTTTTCCTCTGGCATTAGACTTATTTGCATCACAACGTTGACTAATCGAACTCCGTTTGATTTCGCTATATGAGATATGTCTGAGATAATGTATGAGATATGTTTCAACTCGAGCGCCGATAAACCTGAACAAATGATTATCTAAATAAGTATAGAAGCAATTACTACGTGATCTATGTTAAGTAGAGACAAATCCTTAATTTTATTCGGGTTTATTTATTAAATGTACTCTCCACATAACATCGATGTCATCGACGAATATCACAACGTATAATCTGCCACACGACAAACTTGTTATAAATTGCTTTTTTCCTCGCTGTTTTTTTTTTTCATTTTTGCCAGGACAATATTTTTAATGATGTATGTCCCCACGCTAGGGTTACCGTCCCCTCCCCCTCCCATGCCCCCCTCCCCCTCCCCCCCACCGTAGGTGAGCTTTCGGCCCCATGAATGGAGGTGGTTAGTTTTGAAGCGACACGTTTGTAGAAAGCGTCAGACATATCAAGTCATGCCTGTCCAGGCATACCATGCCTTTATCTCCAGAACCGACCAGAAACTACCCCTATAAATCCATATCAAAACCACCCCCCAATTCTCGTACCATACGAACGATAGCACCCCTTTCATCGGGGCATGGCTATTGAAAATCTTCTGTATATATATAAAATCCTACCAAAGCTAAATGCAATTGTAATTTTCACATCGAATAATCGCGTATAAATCCAGGTGGTTTGTCGCTTTTGCTAAGAGGAGGTAGTAAAGCTAGGGGTGGAGAGCAGTTTATTTTTATTCAGCATGGAGTAAATCCTCTTCTAAAGCTAAGAGGGAAATCCGACAGTAAACCTTACCTGAGGGCTCTCCAGGGGCAGTTACGGCGATCGTATTACGAAGGGTTTATAATGGCTATTCTCTTATTAGAAGAATTATTTTACATGTTATACCTTTTTTTTGCATTTGACTTAAAAGCTTAAAATGAACAAAATATCAAATATCACCGTATATTAAAACCAAATGGTGAAATTATTTTAAAATTTAAAATGATTTTACTTTATACAAATCCTAATTTATTGTACTAGGTTTGATATAAAAACACAAGTAATTTATTCTCAACCGAAGATACAAATAATACAAAATCAGTCACTATTGTGCATTTTAAACATGTCTAATTCAGTTCTTTGGACAAAACGAATGCCCGTAATCAATCACTCTTCATTTCATCTTCCACCATCTTTGTTATCATCCCCTCTTTTCTGCCTACTCCTCCCCCTTCCATCGTCTCATCTGGTCTACCTTAGTTCGTCGAATGGTCAACTTGAATAGACGAAATCCCACCCTACCAAACGACACCCACTCTGCACCTCACCCCTTATTACAAATATCGTCTATACTCTCGCAAACGAAAAGTAGGAACCTATTTTATCAAAAGTCATCAAACCTTTTCTCCAGAAAAATATTTTTATGGGATATTTTACACAAAGACAAATAATCCAAAATCAGGTTCAGGTAAGCAGTAAAAAGCTTTGTTTAGAATTTTAATACTGTACCAACTTTAAAAAAAATGTTTAGGAGATTTAAAAAAATTAGTTTAAATATTATTGCAATTAAAAATATTATTATTTTTTTACTTGTTTTGCGAAAAAACGTAGCTCCAACACAATATGAATTATCTCACATTGATTTCACTTCTTAAAATGTTGTATAAAACTACATTTTTAAATGACCTACTGATCTCAAAATATAGCGCATTACATTGTCTGTGGGATATTTCTTGAAACTTGATCACAACGAAGTTTATTTTTTAGTTCACGTCTGACTCTGACATAAAAGTAAAAGAATGGTTGCATTAGTTTCACAGTTGTACAATTTCAAAAGGTTTGATGCAATGATGTAAGGGGGTAGGAAAAAGAGCCGGGACGGCACGGGGGTGGTGTGGTGAGAGAGGGGTGGGTTTTTGATCAGGAACTACTCGTACAAACCTATTCTTTACAACCACCCTTCCAATATTGTACACTTTTCATCCTTTCTACTGGATGCTATAACGTGGTCAGCGAAAGCGACACTGACTTCGATGTTTGAAAATGGCTGATTAAAGCTGCATTTTCATCCATCATTATCCATCCTTACTTTACTACAATAAGGTACAACTAATTTTGATTATTCAACAAATATCTAAGATGAAAAAAGGAATTTGAATTTTATTTATTTTAATATTGTGTAAAAATCCATAATTTGTAAGGATCCAACTAAAGAAATATTTGTTGTATTTTAAATTTCATTGGAATAAGTTCACTATATTTTCGTTTTCGTTTCTTTCCAGCAAATCTCAATTATTTTTATTTGTACCAAATTCGTTCTATGTGATGAACATTGTAAATTTTCTTGTTTTAAATATGATAAAAAATAAAAAACAAACATTTTTTACTATAAGTTCTTATTGTATTGAGCTTTGAAGTCAATTTCACTTCAATTCCATACTTCCATTTTGTATATTTATCAACCCATTAACTTATTTTGTCTCTGGAGCTTTCCTATAGAGAGGTTGCCATATCCTCTTCTCTCTATTCCTGTGTGCTGACTTAATGTAAAGATAATATTTACGTGTTTATGTTTGGTCTATATGAAGGTGTGGGGACTTTGGATGAACTACAGGACACAAGAGGTCGTCGGTTCGATACCCAGTCGCCTCAAGAGGAAAGCCAACACGCGGAGACGGGTTGACAACGATCCAAGAATTCCCGTTGAATTTCAAACTGATTTACTGCGCTTCTATGATTTACATAGGACAAACTAGCCTTTCACTTTTAGTTTGTAGAATTGTTTACACGAAAAGTAAAACTAATCTTCTACATACAATGAATTAAATTGTTTTTATTTCACATCATACGTTTAAAAGTCTGAACATGTTCTAAGATCGTCAATTCAAATATGTTCAGAAAAGTAATTATTTTTGCTACTTACATATCTAAAATTATGGGGGCAACTTTCTTTCTCAAGAAAATTTCAATTAAATGATTTACTTAAAATGTTATGGACTTCATCAGGATACGAGCTTAAGTCTCTCAATAGAAGTGTTTTTCGAACTTGTTACACTTGTTGACCATTACTTCCAGATGTTAGAACAAATTGAAATTAAAACAGCAAATAAAAGGAGCTACTAAAATACAATAAATATATCTGGTAGATAGCTATCAAGCATTTTAGTATGTCGTATGCCTTGAATGTTATGCAAAAGAGTATTCACGTTTTTTTTCTTTTCTGAAGAACTGTTGCAATAATACGTACATTTTATTTTGTAATTTTTTTAATACGTAAATGTGTAATATGTGATTTCCTATAATATTTTAGTTTAATCTTAAGAAACGTGTCCATTAGTAAGGTATCCCTCTCGTTACATCTCTATCCCAATAATAAGCATCTCCCTTCGTGTATCTTGGGTTCGAGTCCCTGAGCTTCAAGCCGTCACGACGCCGGGAAACCGACGCCGACCGACGCCGACCGACGATGTTAGATGTTGGGAACAGATGACGAAGAGGATGCCGTCACCATCCACCAGGAGAGCGGGAGTGTGAAGGGGGCGGGGGGGGGGGGGGGGGGGGGGGGATGTCCAAGAGCGCCGATCTCGGTCAAATTTATAATCAGAATTGAAGTATATTTTCCCCACTCAAACCAAAACTTGTAAAAAGACTTCCAATCAAACCTGGATTGAGATCAAAATTGAGGGGCAAGCTAATTTTTGAAGCTGTTTAAGCTGTGATATAATTTAGTCCACTTTCTGCCACCAAGTGCTGAACTAAACTAAACTTGATGTGTTGTGCATTTGGCATGAAAGAACTTTCAAAATTTTAATACGATACATCAAAAGAAAATTGCAATAGAAACTTGGAAAAATATGTCTTACCAAAAATGTACTTATTACGTATTTTGAATTTTCTTCCAAATATTTATTTACTAAAAAAGCTAATACCTTTTTTATAATTAATGTAATTGACAGATTGATCACCAACAGTGAGTGTGGAACGCTTTTTTTCTTTTAATGGAAAACTTCCAGTGGAGTCAGAATGTGTAAATAGATAGGTACCTTGAATGTAGTAAAAAGCAAGCCTCTGTAGAATCTCTCCACCACATAGACAAATTACAAACCCTACGAGTGGTAAATATGCAAGTTCCGATTATAGAATTTACATTTCCCTTGCTATTTTACTAGAACGCTAACAACAATAAATCATCGTAAACACATTCGGATAATAGAATTAGAGTGGAGAGTAATTGCAAAGTGCATTTTAAAATGTTTAAAAAGGTATAGTAAAACCATCCACAATTTTGCCTTGGTTAGGATTCGAACCTGGATTCTTCAGTATTTGCTATCACTTGAGTAGGTACTTGTATTGAATAAGTTAAAGCTTTTAATATGTATAAGAAAAATCAATTTACATTAAAATATATAAACAAATAACAATTGATAAGTATTGCTAATACAAGGAAATTGCCATTTATTTTGCAACTCCAATGGCAATATGGATGAATATGAGGATAATGAAAAGTAAAGGGGGGGGGGGGGGGGGGATGGAAGATGAGGAGGCGAGATCGTATTTGCATCGAGACCGGAGGAAACCACGAAAAAACCTCAGTCAGGAAGGTCGGCCGCGGGAAATAATGCTGGTTCACACTTCACAGACATCCATAACAACACATCCGAGTTAATAGCTTTTTAACCGCAACTAATATAAATACTCAGATGTGGTAGAATGTTTTGTAGTTATCAGGATTAGGTAAATGTATGTAATATTGCATCCTGTGAAAGATTCCCAACGGGAATCGAACTATAAGAAAATTATAATTTTTAAAAATAAATCAACAGACTGAAATATCCAGGCAATGTAGCAATGAATCCATGTTGGTACACGGATGCCGATCGAACTAGATTTATCTCCCCTAGCCCGGCACCTCCACCAACAATCCAGCTTGTTTCTCGAGCTACGAGGAAGTTGGTACATTCCTCCAGCGACTCGATCTAATAAACTGACAATATCAAGTCTTAACACATGAACTCTTTTCCACGTAGTAAAGAACTGAAGAGAGACGGAGGGCAAATCAGTTTGTAAATCATGTTGGCTTTTCTTCTTAGGTTTTCTACCCTCTATACTTTCCCGGCTTTTCTTCCCGTCTTTACTCTGCCATATTCTCGTCGGTTTCCTATCTCTTTATAAGTCTGTTTATGTAAAGATTTCCACGGGCAAGAAGTTACCTATATCCTATAGATATGAAGTTACACTCAATATTCCATCGGGATGGGACTATTATAACAATAAGATAGAAATGTTGAACCTCATACGTGGGTTGACAGTATTAAATTTTCCAAAACAATCACGATCAGTATTGAAATATTTGCTGTCGCATTTATTGAAAAATGTGCGTAGGTACATTTGGCCAAATTAAAAACGGTATTTGATCATAACGGATTGGCTGCTGGTCAGGTTCGAGTTAGCATCGGATGATGCCAGCATATCTGTATCAGCCAAATTGTTTTTTTCGAATACCGTTCTTACTTTGGGCAAGTGTACATGGAAGAGTAATTAACTTCATATGAAAAAACGTTCAGATATATAAGTAAGTTTAACTTCCTCACCATCCACAACTCTTTCCAATCTACTTGACAGTGATGATTGTACTTTCTGAATGTTGCTCTCTTTACTGTTTGTATTTCTTTATTTGACTAGATTGGTTACACACATAACATTAGTCACGTCAAAAACACAAAATCCCATTAACACTCATTACAATATTCAACAAAACTAGTCAGTAGATGGTCAGTAGAGCCCATAAAATATTTTGAAATGTCAACATACATTGTCGATTGTCGATATATTTGGTACTTTTGTAAATGTTCACAAAAATAGTGTTTATATTGCTCAAGCATAAAAGTTCGACTTCTCGTGTCATTGAATTCCAAAGCGTAAACTTTATAGAAATACATTGAAGAAATCATATTTGTCTACAGCTCAAGCTAAATACAAAATATGGAAGTCAATTGTTCACAACCACAACACATCATTTTTCTTTTACCTACACATATGACAATTTTAGATTTTATTCAAAAGAAAACTTGTAAAGAATATCAAGTTTTTTACGTTGCTTAGTATCTAATACTACCAGATGTGTTACTTTTATATTGTTATTATATGGCCAACACACTTCTTTGCAACAACTCAATGTCATTATCAACAATACTCTCATCAGCTTTGAAATACAATTATTTAACGAGTGATAAAAGTTCGGAAACAATTCTTGTTGACGTGGTAGTTTTGTTGATCGTGATTGGTAACTGTTTCTCTACCGATCATAAGCTTGTTACAAGTATCGGCTTTCCCCAGTTCACAATGAAACCACGACGAGTTATCGAGTCTCTGATATAGAAAGGTATTGAAAGGTATGGCACGGGGAACGGGGTGCTATCGATTCCTATTGGGGATAAAGTGATCTAAAGGTGGTGTATGGGGGAATGGAAAATGGATTGGCAGGTTTTTGGGGAGTCGAAAGGGAGGGTTAGTGGCGTCGATGTTTTTCTGCTTCTGATATGTAAGGTTTCAGCAATAGTATAACCACCTCCAATAGACGTAGCCAATATTTCAGTAAAGACGTCAATAGAACATCAACGTTCGTTTTCAGTCCTCCTCCCCCTCTTTCCCTCCTCCCCCCTCCACCACCCCTCACGACGTCTGGAGATCGAGAACGAGGCCCCCTCACTGCAGTAGCCCACCGACGTCTAGAGCTAAAGGGTGTGTGTCGTAGAGCGTCTGTCTGTGCCACAAAGAGAAACCCCTGTGCGAATCTGAATCATCTGATTCGATTCACATTCGCTGATGAGATTAAACCAAAGATGATGACAATTCGAAGATGGAACGAATCGTTTACTGTGACGTCAATTCGTGCAAGATGGCTACCCAAGGACGATAACCTGATTAAGGTTGATGTAAAAACACACTGACAAATAAAACAATTTTATTGATTTTCTTTAATAGATTTATTAGTCAATTAATAAAGATGTCGTTTCGTAATTGTTTCAGAGGATGGCTTATAATTTGTTTTTTAAAACTAATCAGAACAGATCGGGCGCAGAGATGGCGCCAGTAATAAGTTGTGCTCTCGACAAGGCGTCAAGATCAAGTGTTTGGTCCATCGTTGATAAGTTGTTTGTGAAATGAAGCTGCGAACCAGGGATGGGGATGAAAGGAGCATCAGAGGCAAGGACAGGAGATATATCGAGGACTAAGGAAAAGAAGGAATGACGAACGTTATAAGAAGGAGGGGGGACATGGGGGGATGAAGGTAAGGAGAAGAAATGGGTGGGGGTTAAAACCTTTTTTGTCGATAATTCGATCGATTGGGGTCGGTGGTGCGTGACACCTTTAGTTCTTACCTTGCTTCCCCAAACCTCCCCCAAATGCCTACACTAACTAACAGGGTATAAGAATGGGTCAGCCATCTTTACAGATAAAAGGGAAGAAAAGAAAATACTTTTACAGTGGAATATTTTTTTTACCAATAATTATTGATTCATGACTTGTCAGTGTTTTGTAAGAATATTGTCTTGATCACTGACAATCATATTTCACAAGACACCACCACGATTCACAGCAATTAGGATTTCTGTCACAGTTTTGTCAGTGTTTCAAACAATTAATGGAAGCAGGCGAAAAGTTTGATAGATTACTTTGTTCCGCGAACGAATGAAAATGGCGTTATTTTTCAGGTGTATAGATCTGCGGTTTACAAGAGAGATGTCGGTGAGCGTCCTACTTTTGTTTGTTTTGTTTCTGTGTTGGTTTCCACAACAATCTCGGTTTCTTTTCTATCCGCTCTCCTCCCCTCCTCCCCCTCCTCCTCCAACCGGAAACCTCCTTCTGACGCTCTTTCATGATACAGATAAAGGTGATTTTTTTTTCTCTGTCCAATTTTCTTTAAGTACAGATTTTTACAAAGAATGTTCAACATTTATTGCGATATTTTTCACAGGCGGCATCCAAATGCCTCTTTTACTTAGCTATTCTTCCAAAATAGCAATTGCCTTTTATTAGTCAAGTCAGATAGCAAGTGTATATTTTAACGCGCATTGTTGTATTGAGGTATTCAGGATGCCAGGATAGATATTGTCTATTTAATCAGAAATTTAGAAACATTATTTTGTGAAATGAAAAAAATAACTGAAGCATTCACACAAGCTACTTGAAAATAAAACTAATTTATACAAAGAAGCGAAAGTGAGAATTCAAGAATGTTGGTTTTCGCGTCAGCCTCTGATAATGACATTTTAAAGTTTTTATTTAATGAAATGATTAAACGATTTCGTCAAAAAAATCATTGGCATGAAGTCTTTTGTTTTCAAGTTTCGTTCAAGTTAAGGGGTTCTAACGCTATCGGCAATAAAATATGGATATATTTTTAAATTAATTATGTAATAGAGACTCTGTAATATGGTTCTGGCTTAATCAAAATAATATCCATCTACCTTGAATGAGATTTCTGCAAAAAAAAAGAGGTTTCCGGAGTGTTTTTTCTTTAAAAAAAAGAAACTCATCTGAGTATTGTCTGAAACTTGCAAAGATATTGACCGATGTTGCATCGAATCTTGTCGAGTGATTGTCAACTGTTCATATATACCTATCACCACGAGATAATTCCCCAGGCTCCCACAGGACCACACAGACGAAGCAGACTGGATGATTATTTCTCATTACGCATGAAAACTCACGGAGATTGTAATATCGAGATGGGAAGAAAGGCTGTACCTAGTTTGAGGTAATAATCTGGGAGAGGGTTAATAATTGGGGAGTTCATTAACTTCGTATTATAGTTTCTTAAGAGAAGATTACGAAAATGAAATATGAATAATGAAAAGTGTGCTGAATGTCAATACAGAATCAATATTTATACAATAGATTTTAGAATGGAAAATAATATAATATGCAGTCTAATTTTAGGGCACATCAAGTTCATGCTTTTATCACTTTTATTGGTAGTTTTTATTGGTACAAAACACATTTTAAATAAAGATTTGTCCCTGAAACTCTCATAGTGGAGGTGCCGTGATTCAAAACCCGGCTCCACCACCAAAATATATAAGAAATAGAAAAATGATTCAAATCTAACAAATCATGAAGCATTACAACGCAAATTTGTAGTGAAAATTCAAAACCAGTATTAAACAGACGGAAGAGTAAACCAATGAGGTGAATGAAACATTGATGATAGACTGATTCTAATTTTCCTGTCAGCTTTTTAATAGGAAACACACATTTTAATTAAATTCACCGATCAATTATTAAACCGAGTATTAAATGATTTAATAACAATGCCTATTCTAACAATGAATTGTTGTCATAATGCTGTTACAACAATGATGTTAACCCGTATAACATGGTAACCAAACCTAAACCTGGTCATAATGGTAATACCCTCATTGCACCTGGTAACTAGATACCTCATTCACTGTATCCTATTCTCGATCACATTCAGGAAATAAAGAACATACATACTCTTCATGCCCTTATCCGTCAATACCTGCATAGAGGAACATACAATAGATAGATGATCATCTGCCGTTGTTCAAGTGTTTTGTAGGTCCAACGGAAAATGCACATGGTTGGTTGAAACCTAATCAAAACATGTCGACATTCTCGATGCACAAAGGTTCATGCATCAGTGAGACGAGTCAAATCAAATTATTTCAAAATATATCTGATTTTTCGGATGCATGAAGTGGATAGAGTGTCAAATCTGAGGTTGATTTTGTGTGATGGACGAATAATGAGGATATTGATCATCAAAAACGTATTATTTTTCTTATATAATGTGGATTAAAGACACACTTAACGATACTAGGTTAGGAATTGAGGAGTGGAATAAGGAGTTCATAATGGAAACGTAACGACAAAATTGTGGGCATCACGGGTCTTGGGCTGTTCCTTGAATCCAAGGAATAGCGAGAGTCTTTTTGACAAAAGTACAAATGAGTTTGAAACTTCGAAGAGTATTCTTGAACTGTGCCACGTTCTCCTAAAGAATTCGCTTCGACAATGTCCTGGTCCAGTCTCATCGCCACCTCCACTCGACTCGACAGCATCCGAGTTCCAGCCCTGGCTGGCCGTAGAATAGAGATGATTTTACCTTTGTTTAGTCAAGAATAAGGAACAATAAATTGTGTGCGCGCCTCGGCATGCGATCGCAGTGAAGTCAAGTAGAAACATGATAAGAAAGCATGGTACATGAGGTGAAGACAACCAAGCGGAAGAGAAAGTGGAGAGGAGAGAACAGGGAGAGTGAGAGAGAGGGAGAGAGAGCGTCAAGCAGTTCCTCATCTTCCAAGAATACCTGGCGCAGTCTTCTTCCTTGGCGTTTGGCTTATATTCACCCCTCTCCTTCCAGAAAACCACCCCATTGACTCACACCACCCCTTATCCCCCCCCCCCCCCCCCTTCTTCACGGCATATCCTGCTTGACTTGCTTTTCTTGGCTTTTCGCGCCATGCGTTTGCCAACAAACGTTTCGAAAAGAAGATGGTCCGGAAGAAAACGTGTTAAAGAATGTTTAGTTGGACTGTAAATATCCGCAATTGGCGTTTTGGTTCTGGTTGGCGCCAAGCAAGAAATCTTTCCGAGGTGGTTATTGCATCGAGAGTAGGAATCTTCAAAAGTAAATAGAATGTAAACGAATTGAATGGAAAACGGAGCACGTAGAAATCACGACAATTGTTTCCCGGCTGTTGTTATTCGTGCAAATTGTACACACGTCGTTGGATGACAACCAAAATACAGGACGAGGAGGTAGCATTTTTATGTACCTATGCTTATTTTGATGCAAGCGAAAAATCACTTTAAAGTTTAAACGACAGCTTTCTATTGACAAAATGCTCAATTTTGTTCAAGACAGGAATTTGTCATAGGAATATCATATTTATTTTCGTTTTTGTGTGTTTTTCTCTAAAAGTACGTATAAACTTAAATTGAATCAGTCTTAACGAAAATGCAACTTCAAGGAAAGATATTTAAGAAAAAAAGTTATTTAGGCGCCTGTATAAAACTTTCTTTCCTCTGGTTCTTTTCATCAACGGTAATGGGTTTCGATTCTTCCTGGGCAGCCGGAGACCCAGGGGGGTTCCCCGGTCTCCCTGAGCAGTGGAGATGTAAGGAGTGAAGCGAGAGAACGAGGAACTTCCTCATTTACACCTTGCTAAAGATCGTCGCGTCGCGACGTCGACCCTGGGTCAGGACAACGCGAGGAGGGGAGCGACATTTATCACGATTTTTAAGACGCCCCTTGTTTTCGACACAATCCCGAATTAAGAGAACTAAATCAGAGGGCTTTGTCAAACGATATTCATTTACATATATCTCGCTACCAAAAAAATATATACCTACACCTGTTTGAAGATTCAAACATAGAGACCGGGGCGTCAATTTACATAATATATCCTGGTATGGTTATAAACCGTCTCTACATAAAAATTTCTCTCTGTAAAAAAAGTCTTATAAATTTTTTAATTAGAAATGCCAAACGAGTTAATAAAGTTGATAGAGTAATGAATAATACGTAAAGTAATGTTTTTCAGATGAGTAATAATTACGTCCAAGTGTTTGATGAGGGATAGGTAGGATGAAAGAGGGGTTGGGGTAGGTGGGTGGGGGGGGGGGGGGCACTCAAGAGATGGGGGAGGTAGGGGTGGACGAAGTAATTTGCATCCATTATGAACTTACGCCGAAATAAAAGTGTTGGGTCTTGTACGGAGAGGAATTTTAACTGCTCTCGGCGCGAGCTTCTGCCGTCGTCTTACGTGAAGTAGAGGTGGAGTAGTGACAAGTGAGCCTTTAACAATTTCACACACTCTTCATAATCAAAAGGCTCATCGACATTCATCGATAACAGAATTTACATATTTTTTACACAAAGTTTGTTGACGGTTTCAATTAAAATTATGGATAATTATTTTTAACCTGTTGCGAGCCGTCCGTTTTAAAATCCCCCAATTAAATCATGAAATTACCTAAACTCTCTCGAAATGTAAATTACTGAATGAATTTGTCTTATACTATTTTTGAAGTCAAATTTAAGTGAAACTTATCCGACATGAGGCCATACAACATCAAATGTATACCCACAGTTATTGTATACTTAAAACATTTATTTTTATTTCAATACTGTTATAAATTTATTACCATAATTATAAAACTACAAACTGCATTTTTTAAAGTTAATGTAGAAAATATATCTAGCCCAGAAACTTCTGTGCTATGATGTAGCTAGCCAAGCTATGGTGAGAGGTAAGAAAAGTGCAAATGAGAGAGTTGGAGACAAAGACTGGGCAGCAGGAAAAGTCTTCGCCAATAGAAAGAAGTTGAAAGGGTGATTTCAGTTTTAAAGAACCATTGAAGATTATGCATCGATTCTTTAAGTATACAAAGAAAGAAAATGTATAAATTATAGATAATTATTCATTTTTTCTATAGTGGATTGTATGGCAAAGAATGTACTTGAAATGCAAGTGAACACTTGAAGAACTCATTCCTGGGTAAAAGAAGTCGGCCTTTTGAGAATATTGAAGACAACTTATTAAAATACTTAAAAATAATATTTGTCATTGGCGAATTTCATACGGCTTCTTTGGTCAAGGATGTGGTGGTAAACTTTGTAATATCCAGATTTTCTATTCAAATTAGTTTCCCAATTCGGCAATAGTCATTCCTAGAAAATATACAGGACAGGACATAATATTCCGTTTACGTACATTTCTTTTTAGAACAAATGTATATTCAAGGAAACTATTAGCAAAGGGTACCTCTTGACTATTGCTTCCCTTATGTCTTCTCTTAATCTCAATTTGTCTTTACTTGTTTTGTTTAATAAAACAAAATAATTGCAAATACATTAGTGAATATTGAAAGAAAATAGAATGTCCCCTGCACCACACCGTGATCAAGCAGAGCATTTTCACTCCGCTAACAGCATATTAAAAGAATTTTCACACGAAAATGTGTGATCTTTCAATTAAAACTAATTCCATTTAACAATCTACTAATTTATAATCCTCGTCCCTTTGTCTGCATAACCTGTCGGGAAGTCTGTTTCAGTTTTGAAAAACCTCAATCTCTCCCCAAAAAAGAAACCTTCTCTCTATTCTCTACACCAGTCTCAGGGGTGCAATACACTTCTCTTTACGAAAACGCGTGGCGAAGGGAAGAAAACAAGAAGAAGAAAAAATACTCAATTTCTTTACTCTCAACCTGTTCACGGAGAAACTTTGTATATAAACCTAGCATAGGCTCGCCTCTCAACCTATCTTCACTCAACCCTGATCAAAAACTTATATACCTACTGAAAATAAGATCGTTTGCGAGCGAAGTATATTTCAGAGGGTTTCGCAAAGCCAGCGAAAGAGAACTTCAATTGGTGGATAAATAGAACATACTCCAGATAAAATAAAATAAAAAAACGTTTTAATAAAATCTACTCACTCCGTCGACCACTAATTTGATTGATTCACAAGAAACTTTACCTACGTGCGATAAACCATCATTTCGATCCAGCAATTAACGTTTTAATGACTGGTTCATTTTAATTGACTTGTCCCTACAATGAATTACGGAAAGCGATATGGAACAATAATTGTTATTAGCACGAAAATTTAAAGGAGTCAACTGGCTGTAATTATTATTGGCCTGATGAGATATGATAGAGTAGCTAAAGCGTTGGATATGGTTCGCTCGTAATTCACTAGTTAATTGACAGTTCTAGTATGGAATAGGGAAATGTGGTTAGACTGGATTACCTCATTCATATACGCAATACTAGTTATGTCATCATTATATCAAATATCTTGCTAACACCATATTACGTTCAATTTTCACTCGTCAGGGGTGTAGTTTTTATTAAATCAGACACCGTTCCTCTCCAGTGACAAACCACTAGCATTGAAAGGTGATTCTTCGGATACCTACGCACACATATAAGGGATATAATTGGGAGTAAGATGAAAAAGTATCTAGTTAATTTACGCACTAAAGACGCCAATAATTTGTATTTTAAGATAATGAATGCTTTGATAAGTGATTCTTACGACACCTACGAGAAAAATAATTGGGAGTTCGATGAATAATAAATCCAACATTGTCAATCCATCAATCCAAAAGTGTGCACAGAGAAATTCAGAACAAAGGGCCATCAGCTCTTATACCTACCTCTGAGGAACGGATATAATGAAGCCCACCATGTATTTGTATCACAAATTAAGAATATGTCGTGTGTATCGGGTCACGATATCGGCGTCAGGAATACAGTTTAATGGCGCATTGTGACACTATAATTTGTTTTTCTTACTAATACATGGTTTACATTTGGATCTCCAAAATTTGGAGACTTATGAAATCGATTTACCATAATAGGATTGATTAAATTGCCTTCCTTCGTTTCTCATTTACGTATTATGTTGGGCATTTGGTCTGCTAACGACGTAACGTGTGTATTAACGACGCACACTCTGCTGACAAATATTGCTGTCGTTTTATATTCACACAAATAAAAATGCATGATACATTTAATTATATAAAGTGAATTCTATTATGTGGCCAAGTGTATTAAAATGCATAAAAATAAATTGTGTTTGAATATGGAACGTGTTAGGTTTAAAGTGATTCTATAGATATCTATCCAGGGAATAATAAATTACCAGTCAGATAAAATGTTTTAGCTAATTAAAGGATTTATTGAAGTGTTAAGAAAACTATTCTCATTTTTTTCTTCGTTTCTTTTCTCTTAAGGGGGATTTTTTTTATATGATAATTCATTGTTTTGGAAATAGTATCGCCTCCTTTCATCCTATTAACTTGAATAACGGTCCTACTGTTCCCATGTAATTCTTTCACCAGTGTTTCGTGTCCACGGCATTTGCTTTGGTTTACTTTGAGGTGGTGAGATTGCGTCATCCTCTAATATATCACACTCTCGTTAATGTTGTAGAACCAGTGGCGTACCGCTCCTTGAGACAAGACAACACCGCTTTCTTAGCCCAACCAGTGGCGTCAGCCTCTAATATATCACACTCTCGTTAACGTTGTAGAATAACCAGTGGCGTCAGCCTCTAATATATCACACTCTCGTTAACGTTGTAGAAAAACCAGTGGCGTACCGCTCCTTGAGACAAGACAACACCGCTTTCTTAGCCCAACCAGTGGCGTCAGCCTCTAATATATCACACTCTCGTTAACGTTGTAGAATAACCAGTGGCGTACCGCTCCTTGAGACAAGACAACACCGCTTTCTTAGCCTAACCAGTGGCGTCAGCCTCTAATATATCACACTCTCGTTAACGTTGTAGAATAACCAGTGGCGTACCGCTCCTTGAGACAAGACAACACCGCTTTCTTAGCCTAACCAGTGGCGTCAGCCTCTAATATATCACACTCTCGTTAACGTTGTAGAATAACCAGTGGCGTACCGCTCCTTGAGACAAGACAACACCGCTTTCTTAGCCTAACCAGTGGCGTCAGCCTCTAATATATCACACTCTCGTTAATGTTGTAGAATAACCAGTGGCGTACCGAGCTTCACGACATGGCAACACAGCTTTCTTAGACTAACAAGTGGCGACTGAGCTTCACGACATGGCAACACAGCTTTCTTAGACTAACAAGTGGAGTACTGAGCATCAAGACATGGCAACACAGCTTTCTTAGACTAACAAGTGGCGTACTGAGCTTCACGACATGGCAACACAGCTTTCTTAGACTAACAAGTGGAGTATGAGTATCACTACATGGCAACACAGCTTTCTTAGACTAACAAGTGGAGTACTGACCATCACGACATGGCAACACAGCTTTCTTAGACTAACAAGTGGAGTACTGAGCATCACTACATGGCAACACAGCTTTCTTAGACTAACAAGTGGAGTACTGACCATCACGACATGGCAACACTGCTATCAGCAGTTATTAGATTAACCAGTGGCGCACCGACCATCATGTGAGGCATGTCTGTTAACTGTTCTCCAAATAATAAATAATATGCCAGGTAAAAAATTATGAAACTTCAATTAAAAATTTTAATGAGTAAAAATTTACTAATGATTAATGAAACCTCCGCTATTTTTGAGAAAATATAATTTTTTGAAGATGGATTATATTATGTACCTATGCGACAAATTTGCAGTTAATTCATCAATCTTTGAAATCTATTACCCCTTTAAAAAAATATGGTTTCCTAATATTTGTGGGCAGTTTTATTTTTGCATGCAAATCGCTCAACATTAACGCTATTTCAAAGAGCATAGTGCGGTCGAAAAAGAAAAGGAAAACATCGGAAGTGCATGTAAAATTTGTGACAATGTCAGGAAAGTGACAGAATGAAATCTCAATGTGGTTTCCACAAAGCATGGAGTGTGGTTTCCTAGATAACTGTAATCGCAGGGCGTCAAATAAGTGGTAAATGTACAAAATATTTCCGACGCAATATGCTTGCTCATCGACCAAGTTTCTACCTGTCTGATTGGTTATGAAATGAAGAATGGAAGGTGACATATCCGAGGATGTGCAAATAGAAACAACACGTCCCCCTTCTCCCTCCACCAAGATACGCCGCTGTGTCTGTATAGTGGTAGGAAGGAGCTTAGGAAGGAGCTAGGAATCTCCAACGATATCAATATAAATAACGATTGTCGAAAGTAAAATGTCACTAACGTATCGATAATTACCGAAAAATATGGTTTCTTTAATGTTATTGGCGCCTTGAAATTCAAACTTATTCCTCTTTTTCCCAGATAACCTTCATGTTGACTAACTTATAAAATTTTGATATTTTATGAAAGTTACCTAATTGATTTTCTCCACGGCGATGACGGCGTCGCAAATAGAATCATTGTCATTAGCGCCCCATCAGGGAAGAATAAGACATATTAATTTAACATGGAGTGAAAATTCAACAAATTTCTAAATAAACATTGTATTCAAATTGACATCGTTTATAGGAAAGTCAAGCCCCTTACGAAAATGTCGTTATCGTTTGGACACTCCTAATGGATCATGTGAAACAGAGAGCACGATGCTACGCCACTGTGTGTTAGTTTGCAGCTAATGAGGCAACTGCCATCTCTCTTGCGGCTAACCCCCGCTCATGTGACACCCCTGTCTCTGAGAGCACGATGCTACGCCACTGTGTGTTGGTTTGCAGCTAATGAGGCAACTGCCGTCTCTCTTGCGGCTAACCCCCTCTCATGTGTGACACCCCTGTCTCTGAGAGCACGATGCTACGCCACTGTGTGTTGGTTTGCAGCTAATGAGGCAACTGCCGTCTCTCTTGCGGCTAACCCCCTCTCATGTGTGACACCCCTGTATCTGAGAGCACGATGCTACGCCACTGTGTGTTGGTTTGCAGCTAATGAGGCAACTGCCGTCTCTCTTGCGGCTAACCCCCTCTCATGTGTGACACCCCTGTCTCTGAGAGCACGATGCTACGCCACTGTGTGTTGGTTTGCAGCTAATGAGGCAACTGTCATCTCTCTTGCGGCTAACCCCCGCTCATGTGACACCCCTGTCTCTGTGAGCACGATGCTACGCCACTGTGTGTTGGTTTGCAGCTAATGAGGCAACTGCCATCTCTCTTGCGGCTAACCCCCTCTCATGTGTGACACCCCTGTCTCTAAGAGCACGATGCTACGCCACTGTGTGTTGGTTTGCAGCTAATGAGGCAACTGCCGTCTCTCTTGCGGCTAACCCCCTCTCATGTGTGACACCCCTGTCTCTGAGAGCACGATGCTACGCCACTGTGTGTTGGTTTGCAGCTAATGAGGCAACTGCCGTCTCTCTTGCGGCTAACCCCCTCTCATGTGTGACACCCCTGTCTCTGAGAGCACGATGCTACGCCACTGTGTGTTGGTTTGCAGCTAATGAGGCAACTGCCGTCTCTCCTACGGCTAACCCCCTCTCATGTGTGACACCCCTGTCTCTGAGAGCACGATGCTACGCCACTGTGTGTTGGTTTGCAGCTAATGAGGCAACTGCCATCTCTCTTGCGGCTAACCCCCTCTCATGTGTGACACCCCTGTCTCTGAGAGCACGATGCTACGCCACTGTGTGTTGGTTTGCAGCTAATGAGGCAACTGCCGTCTCTCTTGCAGCTAACCCCCTCTCAGGTGGGGCTACAGACTTAGCTTGACATGATGGAGACTTTGCTTTGGATACGGTTTTTAGAGAAGAATCATGATTCGTAAGGTTTCATTCGGGGACTCATGTTTGTTTTATTTTAGTGCATTCCGCAGCAGTGACCAATGACGGTGCACTTGCCAACTATTTCCAAGCGTTCTTCGTTTGTTGCAAGCAAAGTGTCAAACATGTTTCTTTAAATGCAACAAAAGTTGCATTTAATTAACGATTCTCAATAATACAAACTGTTTAATTTACTACTATTCCAACCCGAAGGGAATTTGACAAAATCAGTGAGACCTTTATCATTATAAATTAATGAAATTATTATTACGACAATCGCGACATACAACTAGAAATTTATGTCCAAAAAGGCCCGAAGTACATCGGAGCTAGACCAAAATTTTGTCAACTCTAAATCCGATCATTACGGGCAGTACAATGCAAGTTATAATTTATATTGTACTAATTTTTTTGTATTCCTGCCATATTCGAAATAATATAAAATCCTTGTAGAGGTGTATGTAAAAAAATAAAACTCTTTTCAAGCCAAATGTCCAACTCACCAATTACGCGGTGGTCGCCTGTATGTGAATGTATTTCACAAGCCAGCGAGCAGAGATCGAAATGCGTGCTATGTGTGTCTTTTACTCACCTGAAAACAGAGAGAGGAGACACATTTAGTACATTGGGAGAAGGACGCCAAATACTTGGATCAACACTCATCACCCAATTAAGTACAAGAGTAAGACGGGCGAGTGCAGGAATTAGTTGACGTGATTTCTGTAAATAAATCATTAACATATATCGACTGTTTATTGTCAATATATCGTAATCTTGACGAGATTTTCCGTTATCTGTAATGACGTAATGACGAAATGATGAAGTGACGAAATCATATATTGTAACAAGTAGCAATTAAACGTTTGAGTGCTAATATATTTTTCTAATATATAAAATAGTTTATAAATTTATAATGTTATAGTTTATAATGAATGTTAGTGTTATATGTTAAATAATGTTTCAAATTAACAATATTTGTATTTATAATGAATTCAGTCCAGCCCCTCCCCTCCCCCCATCACCCTTCCACACATACAAACTGAAAATTGCAGATTTTATGATTTTATTGACAAAGTTTTTATTTTTTCCAGAAAATTATTCGCAAGTAAATTAGAATTTTACTTATGTTTCTTTAGTGCTTCTATAAAATACATTTTGTGCCCTATTTTTAATAAATCAAATTGAAATGCTCACTCCTAATACAAAATCTCAACTCCAAAATTCATTTAAATTCCAACCGAGAGAACAATTCCCAACTGATAAAGAACTGTTCCAAAGGTATGAGGAAGATCCGCGATCAGGCATATCCACACAGAGCAGCTTTTTAAAGGGAAAGTTATTCTATAGGTTTTGTCTAGAGACAGTGGGCTGGGGATATAAGGGGGGTGGGGGAGGATCTTGAAATCTCATCACGTCCATCCCGTGCTAAGTAGATGGGGAATTGGCCCATAGAGGCTACAAGAACTGGAGAAAAACTTCTTCTTACAGTCTTCCATTGCCCAAACCAAAAACCCGAAACCTGCAATCCCATACCCATCTTCCATCCCTTACTTTCCCCTCCCACACACACAAAAAAACTATCCAGATACTGATGGGAAGTTTATTGACACTAGAAAAAAGGTGTATTAAAAAGTTATTGAAATGCGAATTGCACTTTCAATCGTCTTCGAATGGAAAGGAGCAAACGAGTCGGGATATAATATCCTTAATATGAGAGCGTTTTCATTTATCAAATCAGGTCGACTGTGAAATATATATTTGACGATATTTTATAATAATGTGATCTGCTAACTTCCATAAAATAGTCGCCGCACTGCACCTGCCGTCTGCCAATCCATTACTTACCAGAGCATGAAAACTGCGAAAGGTAGGTAATATATTTCGTTATAGCAAAGATGCTATAGGTCTTAAAATAAGTACTTCAATATTGCCAAGAAATTCTGTTCAATTTCAATGAGAAATATATCATTTATAATTTCTTAACAATCTGAGTATTACCTTCTAAAAAATGGTGACCAAACTCTTTAGAGAATACCATCCAACTGGGATGAATCCATTATTTATTTAAATTTAGATTTTGTGTTGTTTTTCCGAACATTCCCCTCCCTCTCTCTTACAGATGATACGTATGGGACCATGAAACCCGTACCACCAACGATATATCGATATTAGATTTGGATTTCATTGGATTTGCGTTCTTTTTTCCTTTGATTTTGTGCACACGTGCAGGATTATGAATGATGAATGTAATCCTGCCGGCAAGATGTGAGAAGGATTATTGGTAACGTCAAACGTGAGGATATTGTACAAGCAACTTGCCCCCCCCCCCCACACACAATCACACGTGGTTCAGTTATTGCTGTTCGAAAATATACCTTTTCATTATTTATACTTGATATAATACCAGATACACAATTCTGATCAATCATCCAGAGAAAAGATTCGTAAAGAAACTGGCCATGAATTTGTGATACTTAGAAAGTAAGATGTGATAAATGTCTGCCTGAATCGGGACTCGAACCCGGGATTTCTTTTGAGTCGTGATTAATCTATGGGTTGGTAACTCAGTGGATAGAGCACTTTCCCAGTAAGTGAGAAATCTTGGAGTAGGTCGACAAGAATTTGTCACATCCTTCCGACAAGCAATTCCAAACTTCTCACATAGATTTCGAACAATTCACACATTAAAGATATTTTGTTTGTTACACCAGATTGGAAATATCTTACTGACGATGTAATAAACAGCGAAAATTTGACCAATTAAATATACAACAACGTAATTTTTTTATAGTGAACTGGATGCAAAGTATACATACATATGATTACGACAAACTAAAAAAGCACCAAAAATAATTTATCATCAAATTTACATTTTTTCAAATTTACTGGCCGCTGTCCAATTTACAAATTTCTTCACTCGTTACAAAAACTTACATCAACTCAACACTTTGAGAGTTATAAAGAAAACTAACTTTCAGTAAAAACAAAAAAAGAAACAAGAACATAAAAAAATATGAATCTTCAACCTAATTATCATCTATTTTCCGCACAAGCGTATAGAACACAATGACGGCGAGAGCGAAATGCAAGCATACTTCCATCCCGCCCAGGAGGGCATGTGAAGATGAATGCCAGCTATTAAGCCAATTAAGTAAACGAGGCTCTAAGGAGCAGGAGGATGGAGACTGGAGAGATGGTTCCGAGGTTATAGGCTGGGTGGGGGATTAGAGACGAGCACACCTTGTGTGCATCACCAGTGCCCCCTTCTCTCTCTTTCTCTCTCTCTCACACACACACACACACACACACACACACACACACACACACACACACACACACACACTTCTGTCCACATGGGAATTACAATAGAGCAGCATAGAGATGGTCAGAAGGGGGCAAAAGGTAATAGAGTTATATTAAACTTTTGAGAAAAGTTCACGTTTCAACACTCTGTGTTGTTATTATTATTATTGTTATTATTATACCTTACATGGGTGTATCATTGAGATGTTCTTTTGTTTGAGGCGTTTGAATGATGTGTGTTTTTTAAAGAATTGTGATTTAGGGATTGTCTTGTTAAATCGATAATTGTGTATTTTCAAACGAAAATCTGAAGTCAAAAGAATTGCGTTTCGGTTGCCAAAAGTTATTCAGGAATCGTCATGTCATTAATTTGTCTTTTTCACACATTTCCCTTGTCATTCATCAATAAATAGCATGTATAATAAAATATTTTTCACTAGGTCTTCAAGTGGACATTTCCTTTCCGCAAACGTAAATTATTCCTTTTAATTGTGAAGACAGTTACTTGGGCCGGTCCACAGACTTTCTTGGCTCGATTAATTCGGCAGCAGAAATGCAATAGAAATTGCCAATGAGATATTTCATAATCAAAACTTTCCGCCTTCCTACAAGTTCTCTGAAAGTCCTTAATTTCTCTTTCCCTCAATTTTCATTTTCGTTGTTCGATGACTTAATGTTATCTTGTTCAGTAATTCCCCAGCATTGTAATGCCTCATCATCAATATAAGAACATGGTAATATGATGTATTCTTAGCTGTCGTGAGCAGAGGTTTTGCGACGGAGCGGGAGTTAAGAAAAGGGGGGATGGAAAGAGACGGGTATAAAAGTAATAAGCGAACCTGACATCAGAACAAGTATTGATTTCAAATTGTGGTCGTTCTTGTTCCGTCGTTCAATCGTAGTCATTTCAAGAGAAATATATTCATCTGATTTCCTACCTGTAATAATGTCAAGAATTCTTGCCAAGATATTGTCAAGAAAGCTAAGATTCGCTACGAAGATTTGCTCTTACAGTCAACAAAATAGCATCAGAGAATCGAATCAAGGGGAAAATATATCGACAGAGAAAGCGTATAGAGTTTTCGATGTTGCATTTTAATAACTTCAATCCAATCTCATTTATTTTAATTTATGTACATTTTCTTTTTGAAGTTCAAGCGTATAGAGTTCTGTCCCACTAGGAATTGATTTATTTTGATATTGAATTATAAAGCGTTTTAAATTTAAAACTTCTAAGATATTCGATCACTTTTTATTAGAAAATGAAGAATTCACCTTCAGTCGAAATGCTCTTATACTGGGTCACAGAAAGCCAGGCTGTCGGGAGAAAAACACGATCTCGTGCAATTATTGGAAACCCTGAAAAGGTAATTTATCTTAAATAAAATTGATGACAAAAAATCCAATATTCTGAATGGTAATCTGAGAGGTTTGATCGACTTGACTGCCAGGTAAATCGTTGTAAATGCGAGATTAAGCTTCTTTTCTCAAGTCGAGAGATGAAAGATGGTTACAAACCTCAAAAGATAGACTAGAAAAGCCGGAGTAGAAAGTTTTCAGCTTTTGATATTCCCATTGGGGGCAAATGGAAACCGGCGTATGGGGGGGGGGGGGGGGCAGTCAGCTCAGTTCTAAAGGGAAATCGAAAACGAACGCTAACCAGAGGGCCTATATACGGTCTTGGTTTTTGAAAGTCGGTTTTTTGAACTAGCCATGATACGAAGTAAGATCAACGGAAAGCTGGAAAATCCCCATGTTGACTATCGGATGACCAGCGCGACCTTTCAATTCCCTTTAGGTCAGCTCCACCTTCAAGACAGTCACTTCACTTCCTCAAGAAAAGTGGGAAACGCTAACCCGAAGCAAAAATCCTTCCACGCCCTCCAACCCTTAAAAAACACACACATTGAAACGTGAAATAGAATGTCAAGGGAACATACATATTCATGTGGTTGATAACGTTTTTAAGGTCAATTGAAACATAGCGATGCGGGCACAACGTTAAAATCACGTTTGACGGTGACGTATTATCCCAGCCCACTACCGGGAAACTCTGGAAGTAAGAGGAAAATGAGCACCACGAGAAATTCAGCTGGATTTTCGCAGTCTCTTTTCGAAGATTCAATTGATAGCTCTTTAATATTCAGCTCAGGTATGCAGTTTTCTTTCAAGCTACGATATTATACGCCATTTACACATCGTCAAAAGCCCTCTTTAAATTTGTTCCTACAAACTATGCATGGTATCTGAAAAAAATACCAATTTTTATACTTTATAATAACTTCCTTATATAGACGGTAAGAATGTGAATTTGTAGCATTGTTTCACATATAAAAAATATTCTGGTTGTTTTTATAATGCTTGGACAGTAAATTTCAGTTGTGTTGCATCATAAATTTTGCTGTTAAATAGAATTTCAACCCCTGCGAAGAGAGGAATGGGGATGCTGGAGCTTTAACCCAGTAGCTTAACCCCCATGGGAGCACTTGACACAGTATTAACCCCCACCCCACCCCCTCTTTCCAACCCAAAACCATCATACAAACCGAGCACCACACAAAATCCGCGATAATTACTAATAAGTACCATCATGGTATCACACTAACACGTAGACAGTACAAAGACCAATCACCTGTATAAAAGCAATCACGAATCTGAATTTGTCGAACGAAAAGGGGAGGAAAAATCGTATCACTTCTAGAAGAGAACGTGAGATTATCCCAAGTATCAGAACACCGAATTCTTGATGCAATAACTTTTGATTTATTTCGACCTTTTTCTCTACATTGACCCAAATTGTCTCACTTTACCGTACGCAGTAAACATCAATGAAACAAAGGTAGCGACAACCATAAAAATAGGAACCCAATAAAAGAAATGCGAAGGCTTAGAGAAGAGAAGAAAGATCACGAAAATGCTCCTCAGGGAGGTTGTAAAGGAGCAAAGAGATTTCCGTGATAAAACAGAGAGTCAGTCCGTAGTCGAGACGAGAAGAGAGAAAACCGTGCGACTCGACAAGAGTCAATGTAGTGAGAGGTATGAGATGCGACCAGCCAGCCAGCTCGCTCTTGTGTGTTATCCATGAAACAAAACAACAAGTCGACGCCGACGCTTGCTGGCTGGCTGGCTGGCTGGCGTCCTCTCACCCCCCCTCTCTCGCTGTCGCTCTCCCTCGCTCACTCTCTCTCTCTCCCGCTTGCACCTAGTCGGCGGCGGCAGATTGATTCGCCGAGACCGTGATGTGATTGCACATCCATTTAGCCCTTCCACCCCATCCCCTCCCCCCCTCCCCCACTCCCCACCCCCGAGAGCTAAACTCCACGGCACCTAACTGCATGCCGAGAGAGACGGAGACGTTTTAAGATATGCAACGCTGCATTTTATACAAATCCCTTCCTATCGAAGAAAGGAAAAATTATCTTTAGTAGAAACGTTTATTAAGAGACACGGGGTCTTTGGACACACTGGAAATCAAATTCCCGTCTGACAACTTTAAAGCAACAGAAATAAATCTGTGTTTCATACATTTTCTTCTCGGTGGAGACAAACCCAAATGAAACCATTTATCAATGATTTTTTTACCCACTATCCACGCAACCCCGTTGTGTAATTTTCAGCTAGTCGCCTTTTGCTGCCGTGTGATTTGTAAGTTTCGGTGCCAAGTTGAGTGTGCCAGAGAAGGGAGAGCGAGAGCAAGAGAGCAAGAGAGAGATGGAGAGAGGAGAGAGTGAGGGAGAAAGACGCGAAGGTATTCGACGAAGAGCAAGTGAAAAGGCATAGCAAGTGCGGACATGCGATTGAGATGAATGGTAGCACTTATCGTCCGAACCTTTAGCTACCGCCGAACTCTGGGAGCGCGAAACGTCAATGCATCGCCGGGAAAAGGTGGCTATTTTCTTCCTATCAAAGAAGCACACACCACTCACCCTTCCTTCCATCTTCCCGAAAGTCCTAAAGAGGGGTGGGCATCGTGGCACTAGGGGGGCGCCCGTTTCCACCAGAAAAGCGATTAATTCAAAGGCAAGTCATTGTTTATACATGAAAACAATGTTTTCAAGAGTTCCTGTCACGAGGTTTTAGAGGGGAAAGACAGATTTCGGTCCACTCTAAGGTTCGAACAAGTCGAGTTTAACACTGTGCTGGACAAAGATAATTACGGTGATTAGGTCCTGAAATAAACATTTCATTCACCTGACTTTGAGGTGTAATCAAACTTTCCTGATTAAAAATCAAACAAAAAAACATTCATCAAAAACTGAATCATACGCCAAAAAATAATCAATCCTCATTTTGAACAAAATTTCGCTTTTATATCATCGATAACGAAACTCGAATAAAACCACATTGAGATCAAAGCCAACCACGAGATGTAGATATCCCAATCAGAAAACATCTACATAGGTATATTTTCAACCGCACCGTAGCTTTTTAATTATTTTTAATCTCAAAGGCTATATATTTTTTTTTCATTCTAAACAGAACAGATCGTTGATGAACTAAGTTTTGATGTTGATTATACCTCTATATGAGTGAAGTGTTATCGCCTATGTCAATCTAGAACATTACAAATGACCGTATGCGTGTAAGCCATACAACCATCATATGCCCCTGCTCCATATAGACGAGAGGCGGCGTATGATATTAGAGAGCATACCCTGTAGTATAGTCATTCGGTTGATAGAAGTTCCATTGGCTCATACCGTATCACAGAATAGAGACAATGGTAAAACATTTTAATATACACTACATTACACACACTGCTATACCTATTACATACCTACATACATTGAAACGAGGTGGAAAATATCTATAAAACGTGAACATAAAAAAATGTGTTGGCGTGTAAAAATGGCGTAGATATAGGTATAATATTTACGTGCAGGCAGATTGACAAAAACATTTTTTTCTGCGTTATCATTTTTGAGAGGCTATTTTTGTTTTAGTGGCAGGAAAATTGACTGACTGGAAACGTAAATTCGATGTTGTTAAATGTGTTTGTATGTCGGTTTAATATTGGTGGGAAATGCGTTGTTTTATGATATGACTATAATGACGTAGGTGAATGATTAGGAGCAAAGCGGGGGCGTGAATTAAGGTGAGGAGGGAGTTTCAAATTATTTTAATGAGAATATGTTTTAATGGTTTCAATTTTAACACGTCAAAAACTCAAAAGATATTATTATATTTTTTATTTTTTTATTAAAATAAATGTGGCGATTATATGTAAATGTATTCAAAAAAATAGTATCTTTGTTAATTTACTTGCTTCATAATTCAGATAAAAAAATTTACATTTATTTTTATATAAATTACAAATCAACGAAAATAAAAGCTTGTTATTTGATAAACACCAGAAAGATCGACAATTATGATGACAGACTACTTTTAAAAACTAACATCCCATTCAATGAAATTATTCTTCACGTGTCATAATTTTGAAACTGATTATGCAAAATAGGAGTAACTACGCGTCCAATCCAGTCAACACAAGTCTATAAAAGCATTAGCTTTTTGCAACATGATTAACGCCAGAGCGTAATGAATTGGTGTGTGAAGTAAAACCCATTGCAATTCGTGTTTTCATATTATACCATATATACAAGAATACGCCTCCACTTCATTTTCAATTGTTTGTGTATATGTATACCAGGAGGTGAGTAGGTGTTCAGAATTTTCGCTACGATTTATGTATTGTTTTATATATGGAGGCTGTGTTTGGAGCGATGTAGGGGAGGGGGGAGGAGGGGGTAGTTGAAAAATAGGGGGTGGAATTTGTGTGTGAGACATCACTTAACAACGTCGTGTGCGGATTGTTTTTTAAAAAATAGTTAAATACCTGGCTGACATTACGCACCATGGGGATAGAGGGAGAAAGAGAATACTTTTATTTTCGCAATAAAAATCTGTAATGAAATTAGTGAGAATGATAGCCAGACAATTTTGGTGCAAGTTGTATTATCGTGTTTTTTTAACAAGGGGATACATTTTAAAACGGGGACCAGAGTCGAATATGGTGTCAAGTCCGTCTTAATATATTGTAAAAGGTTAAATTATATTTTTTTTTTAAAGAGAGAAAGCTCTGATTTTTATCCAATTCCACAACTACAAGATGAGAGAAATGAATCTACATAATGTTAATAATAGATTAGATATTTTTAGCAAACATACGGTTTTCAATTTTACCAGCCAGATATATAATACATAAAGTATTCCATCATCATTTTGAATTATTGAAATAATGCATAATGAAGTTCATTTCTCGATTCTACCTAAATTGCATTAATGAAAATATTTCATAAATCATGTACCACAGTGTCAAAAGCTATAGAGCTGACTGTGCATGCATGGGATTTGAAATATGGCATAACATGAATGACTGTGAAACCATTAACAGAAAACATAACTGACAACCTAGAGATAGAAGATTGTTGCGTTTGATCTATCATCCGTAAATTGGTGGTACACACCGAGTAAATATGTGGCCCACAAAGAGAGAATATGACACGCTTATAATAAACTACCCTGTATGTATATAGAACACACACAAGGACGATAAAGAGATGTACATAGCCATATTAGTAAAACCACTACCATATTATTGATTAGAGATGTTATTGCATTCATAATTAGGCAATCGAATGATCGATAGGGAGTTTGAAATTACAGCCGAATGCATCGGAGCATCAGTAATGCATCTGCAGTATTTATATTAATAATATAATTTGTGTAGTTCAGTCAGATCTGTCAGAATAGATTAACATTCATTTTGTATGGGATTGAACAAAATTTTAGTCAGAATTAATTTCGATGTGATTTCGATTACAAGTTATAATAATCTTCGTGGGCTAATATTGAAAATGTGATTTTTAACTATGTGATAACTATGATTTTTATATTATTATATCATTGATAATACTTTTATGATTTTATTTTATTTTAACCGATTATAATGGCAAAATATATAGCATTGCATAAAATTTTTGCCAATTTAAATTTGTAAGACGAATTTACAAAAAAAAAAGTAAAAATCGTCGCGTCCCCTTTTTATTAGTAAATATCTATATATTTATCAAATACAAAAATACAAATACAAATACCTACTATTTTTTATTTGTAACAAAACTCAATTTAACAGAATAATAATAAAACACCCAAAAAGCAAATTTTTATCAATTTACTGTCATAAATTGAACTCTAAATTTAGGTAATATAAATACCTAAGTAAATAAATACATCAAATAACAATGCAATAGGCACATGTATGAAGGTACAGAGTTTTTATAAGATTGGCATACAATATTTTAAATATCAAACAGAATTGTATGAAAAGAGATAGGAAACTCAGAGAAATCAAGTGATTCAACGACCAGCGAATGATCTTCATTGCGCATAATAATAATTTTGATAAAGTTCTGAATCATCATAGTGTGTCATCTGAATTATAATCACTGTCATTCGTCTTTACTAATGAGTATATCAACTAATTAGTTGACTAATTTGCAATAATTGAAAAATCGTGACATAAGAAATAATTAAGTGTAGCGATTGTCCATGACGGAAAAGAAAAAAAGAAAATAGCGGAATCCTTAATTAAAAAGTTTTAATTCGTAGCAGTAAATAATAAAGAAAGTGTCTGTAGGGAGATAAACTAAAATGCCACGGGAAGCAAATGGAATTATTCTCTCCTTGCATATCTCGCATATTTTATCAAATCGCGAACGGAATTATTTGAAAATATTTTCGAATATTACGCGAGATGCCAATTTAGAAAAAAAAAAATCAAACAATTATTTGAGACACTCTGTTCAGTGGAAAACGTCCAGTGGAGTCCAGGATGATATTTTTTAAAGATTTAGTTACCTGATTATTTTCAAAGAAAGTGCGAAGTGAAGAAAATACTAACAGAGCCTCGAGCTTTTTTGGAAAACATCAATTTTTATGTTTTCGTAACTAAATTGGGTATTGGGTATCCATAAATAGCTCTTTAGTAACAAGCAATTTATTACTTCGATTCCCTTCTTTTAATCTGTCTCTCCTCATGTATCCAGTTCTTTTAAAAGTTGTCACCTCCAATGGATTACGGACTAAAATAAAAAGTCTGTTGGCTGATATTTTTCATAACAAAAAAGTTAATTAAAACAGAGTTCCAAGGTGCAAACATTTCAAAAACAATCTTTTCATAATAACGGTCAGCTGCAACAAACAAAACAAGTTTATTTCAACCCCTAACAAAAACCTGGCACCTCCACCAAATATGGACCCCAATAAAGTAACACAAAGACAAACCACCATAAAGTTATCAAAAAACAACATGTCAAAATTCTCACCAATTTGTTTACCAAAAATTCGCGAAACTTTTCATGACACCCTGATTGCAAAATCAGTGCTGATCAAAAACCGTTACTCCTGCCTGAGGCCCCTTATCTCAATCTCCCTACTCTATCCACATAGGTAAATTCAATCCGCCAACACAATTGAATAGTTCATTCATACATGAACACCCTTTCCCAATAGCTAAAACCTACAATAGAGTTTAGCTTTTACTACCTATACAGCTAGACGGAATGACACATGAGTCTAGGGGGCAAAAATCTGCCGAGAAAGGGGGACTATTAACAATGTCCAATAGGGCTATGCATATACAGTACACACGCATAATTTTGAACCTGTAAGGAGTGTATATAGCTGTGTATGAATGGTTCAAAGGTAACAGCTGGCCTTCTGGTGTTGTTCCCGTTTTTGGTGACGTCATTTACGGTGGTCTTTAACATCTGTCGGGGCGAAAGATTAAATAAGAAATAGTGCGTACTACGAAGAGAGATTTCCTATTGTGTGTACTCAGGAGTTTTCAAGATTTTCATTCATGGTGTTTTCGAGTTGAAGGTCACGATGAAGAAAACGTGAATGGCATTTAAATGTGTTGAGTTTCATTGAAGATTTGAGTGAAGGTCTTTTGAAGTCTCAGCAGATTCTCTATAGAAAGCGTCATTTCATTCAGGTCTTATTATATTCGAATTATATCATGTCATCGGCCTCCTTACTAATAGTTTTGTAGGTGTCAATTTGTCAATTATCAAAATAATTTGAAGTGAACTTGTAGCGTCAAAGATTAAAGCTTCAAATTTGTTGACATCACACAACAATATGATGAGAAATTTCTTAAACAGAAAAGTAAAATTTATTGATGGAATCTACCTATATTCAAATATACTTATTGAATGTCAACTGCAAATTCAAAAAAAATCCTCCACTGGGAATATTTATATTTATATATTACATTTAATATATTTATATATTTAAATACCTATATATTTTATAGGTACAACATTCCAATCAAAATATTTACAAGGACAATTTCGACTCTCCTTCATCATTCCACTTGCAATTTGCATAGGTAGTTCATCTGTCGAAATAAAATGCCATGTATATTCTAGATTTTAATCAAAGTCTGTAAAAGGCAATATAGCCAGACGGTGGTTACAAATGGCCGCCACTACGCCTAGATGCTTTGAATAAAATACAAAACAACAATACTACTGCAGCGCACGAGTCTTTTCAACAATGGCCTAGTGCAATCTCAAACAGGCACGCGACTCCACGGGTACTAAAGGCCGTTTGTTCACCATTGATAATTGACAATGGGTGTGTGGATCAGATTCATGGGGGTTGGGGTGGCCCCCCTACCCCCCTCATGGGGGTGCAAGCTTCCTCAGGTACTAGAACAACATTGGGGAAGCCGTCGACCGAGAGAGATCGCTTCGACGGATCAACCCGATTGTCGCGTGCCATGCGAAAGTAGAATCGGAGAGAGAAAATTGTTGGTACTGATGGTCTTGTAGTTTTTGTTATTTTTTGTTTTATTGATGATTGAATTGATATGAAAAACATGAGATTGTGTTATTTTGGTAGGGTATCGTGAGGTGAAAATGATACACCCAAATTTTGGCTAAAAATTAACATTGTAGTATAAATTAACATATTATTTTAAAATAACTAGACAAACATCCCCTGAAATAATTCCAAAAGTTTTTTCTGGTTATTAAAATATAATATTATAACAGCGCTGTATAATTTTAACCATATTTGGGGACCATGATTTTACTTCAGTGGCCATACACATTTTGTATACAATATCTTAGGATGTTTCACATGAAAATGTATCAAATCAAAACCACAATCCGATTTTTTGAAGTCATAGTCGAAGAAATCAATCAAATATAAATTTTAAGAAACAATTGATAAAGTTACGTAATGATTTACGTAAATCATTTACATTTTACAATAATTTTACATTACACGTATTAATTTCAAGATGCTTTGTCTTCATGGAATCTAGCAAAATCGTTGAAACGCCATTGCAGTGAAATAAACATCGGAGCAAGAAGAAAAGATTAAAAAGGACAATTTCCAGACGACTCGGACACGTAAAGATATGACATTAAAAACTCATTAACTGCACGGTATCTGCCGTTCAAACTCCGTCTTTATGTTCTAATAAGGACATGAAAACATCTTTGGAATGCCCCACAATCCGTCTCAACACTCAATCAACACCACACAAGTACAGGACACATTTAAATTGAAACCGTCTATACCAGCGTCTAATTTACAAAATCTTTTGTTAAAGGTATAAACGTGTGCGACATGAACAGGAGCCCCCCCCCCCCCCCCCATCACCCTGATTTCAAGTGTATTGTTAAGGGTCACCAGAACAGCTGAGATTGCTCCCCCCCCCTCCCCTCCCCCACCTACATATGGGTTAGGGGATGAGGTAAAGTGTGTGTAAGAGATTTGCGCGGAGGGAGGGGGTATGAAATCTGCACAGAGCACGTGGTTATAGGGGGTGGAGGTAAAAGGGGTCAAAGGTATAGGCTTATGGCTTACCTCGATTGAGAACATTATATTGGTTCAATCAAGCGTGGAAATAAATCTGTGGATTCTCATTTATTTCCTATCGGCGGTTAACCGCACATATAGGTGCATGGTGGAGACAGGTACAGGGGATGCTGAGCTGTGTTCCACATCAGAGTTGCTCTTTTCTTCTCCTTCGTAGCAATACTAACATTAGTGATGGATTGTCAATTGATTCATTTCACTGGGTCAATTGTTTTTATTTATAAAATTATCATAGTAATATGATAATTTAGATAAAAATTATTTTTGTATTCTTGATTTACTCACTTGGGGGTTTATTTTTATTTGTTTCCCAGACGTTATTGTTTTTCAATAATATAGATTTTTTAAATCAAGAAGATTATTGCTGCGTATCAAGAAGTTTGAAAACAATGATTTGTACACCTTAATTTCGGTAAGAAGCGGTAAATAACATAAATTAATACATGTTGAGAATAAAATTACTTAAAATCAGCATTTTATATTCTCCGAGAGTTTAGTCGATTGCGTGGATCTCGTAGATGGATGATACGTTACAGGAAGAGAATTTTGTCAGGGAAAGTGCACTTACGCCATTTTACAGAGGGATGAAATTATGAAAGCTTTAATAATTCAAGCTCTATTAAGACTTACAGATTTTGCATCCAACAAAATAAAGTAATTTATTCTATTTTTTTTTTATCACATTCACAACTCACAAGTAGTTTCAATTAAAGAATCAAAGTAAAAAAATGAATCGACAAGCCGAAAGGAATTACCGAAATGAGATATTATCTCTCAGGAACTTGGTAATTACTGCATTGTTGCACGTTCTCTTAACGTTGGTAGAAGGTCCTGAAGTAATTAACATGTGCGCTCGTGGGTCGGCAGGATAGTCATTAGTGGAAGGATAACTCGTTACGAAGTCAATTGAAACACTTTCTTGGAAATTCTCTTTGATCATAACACTAAATGCCGCTCGTCGTTGTGTTTTATGACATAGATAATCGACCACATACACTCCATCACCACGCAGTTACTTTATTACTTATTATGGATGCTCCACAAAGAGACATCAAAAATACAACCTGAACGTTGAAGTCCAAAAGTCGATGTGTTTTGATTAGGTAGTATAACGATAACGTCCAATCAGAAACCTGTAACGTGGCGCGAACTTCGAATTCCGTTACGCGCACTCTGTTAGTTCTATTTCATATATTTGTATTTTATGAATTATTGCTGCGAAAGCTGGTGTCCAATACGTGAATCTGAACTCTCAATGAGTTTACATTGTTTTTTAAGAGCTATTTTAGGATCCACGTAGTGAGCTTTGACTTTCGCGGCACATTTGTTTCATGAAATATGACACATGATTGTCTACACGACATACGACACGTTCAGGGTCGAAATTTACCCATAATAATTAAATATGATAATATAGACTAGCAAGAGCTTCTTCAACGTTTTTAAGTACTGATAATTTTTGTTAAAATCGAAATCTTGGGAAATATTTTTTTATTGAGCCCTCAAGTAGTCTTATGACGTAGTAAAGTCATCTATGTTACCATGACAGTCAGCAACGGTGAATTGTATTGTATTGCATTGTATAGCATTGCATTGCTTTGTAATTAATTTTACATAATTTTTTACATTATAACTGAAATGCTTACATGATCTACAGAAGCGCGATAATTGCAGAAATGAAATTCACAACTACGTGATTTCAATAAGCTATCAATTATACGTGAAATGAAAAAATATATTTTTTTTTGAATATGAATTAAAAAATCGTTCTTGCCGCGCTTTTAGACGGCAATGTAAATGGATCGATGAGACGATTTGATATTCCTAACAGCTTTAGCAGCGGCACGTTTGTGTTTGTCACCTGGCATCACGTGTTATCATTTCATTTGGCGATCTCGCAGAGATTCTTTTCCCCGCGATTCTTTTTCGTTCGTACAGAAAATACAACGTGTACAATACTCGAAAAGCTTTATAATGAAATAAAAATACGCCCAGGTGATAATCATAAAAGTCGGATGAAAAGAAATCCCACGTTGAATTATTCTAGTTGAAAAGCTGAAGTCACAATTTTAAAAATAATCTCTTCCACTGAATTTTGTTTTAAAGATCACACCTGCCGATTCCAATTTAAACACCCACAAATTGTTCAAGACTCACTAACATCTTATTAATGAATATTTTCGGACGAAATACATTTTCGTTATAGTCGAATATTGCGTCTTCGCCAAGACTAATAATATCAGGTGAATTTTTGAGTTCTATTCAATTTCTTCGAAATAATTACGCAATGAACGAGCTACCCAATTAACCTATCTTTAATCATGGAAGCATATTGCTAAGACGAACGTATGCGGGATGGGTATGCAGTCAAGTAACCTTAACGAATCGCCGTAGAATGACGTCATGGAGATAATTTCACTAGTTGGAGACAAGAACAACAGTCCACTTGAGCATTTCTCTATATCTAATGATGAGTAGACCAGGCCTGATCGTGTGGTAGATCTCGTATGCTCTCCCCCTCATTCCAAGCTTTAACTAGGTTTAAGTGGTGAAATAGTTAACTAATATGTTGCTTTCAAACCAGACTGTTAGGTAGGGAATATATACGGGTCTTTTAGGCGTATTGTCTAGACAATTTATATTACTGCACTTGACTAAATGTGATGGATACACGTTCTATGAAAATGTGTTCCTCTCTTGTGTCAATATCCTCTATACGAAGATTTGCACCCATATTTTTTCTTGTATTGAATTATAAACCAAGAAGGTAGATTCACTGAATACAGAAAAAAATGTGGTCTTTTGGAGCCCAATTTCGACTATGATTTCTATTTATCCTATCTCCAAAAACCTTGATATTTTCAAGAAAATGATTATTATCCACCAAAATTAATAATCGTTTGGAAATATGGGGAAAAAGCACAAGAAGTAAAAAGTTTGCATTCACCAAACCTAAGAATGAAAAAGATAAAGTTAGTGATTTCAATATAAAAAAATCTGTATATTATTCAATCCAAGAAGCAATCCATTTAGATATTACACAAGTCAATTTCTCCAATTAAGTAACAATTGTTCCTGCCTAAATTTCTTACCCATTTAACCTGGACCATAATTCAATCATTCCTCTCCGAATGACGAACCGCACGTGCATCCAATTGTTACATCATCGTTCTACACATAAATAATATCGTTCCCAAACATGATCTACTTTCTGACAACAGATTAAAATAATTATTAATTTCAATCATGATCAATTAGATTTTTATTGATAGAAAGGCGGCTGGTATCATTAAGCTTAAAACCATAAAGAAAGGAAACGCACAAATGAAAACAATACATTCATACGGGTCGATCGTTCCTTGACGATTTCCTCAGGACTATACAATCAAGTTCAATTTAATATAATCGAACATCTACGGAATCCAAATTAATATCACATATTCTTGTTGTTGAACTGGAAAATTTACATAATTTTGAAAGCTTGATTATCGTACGATAATATCACAATTTTTTTAAAAAAAGCTGTCAATAAAATAAAAATAAATAAAAAAGCTTTATTATTTTTTTAACATGCTGCTGCATAGGTGTGGTGTTACGTAATTTTTTTGTTGTGATGTCGCTTCAATCATGCCATATTTGCGATTACAATGAGGCAAAATAACAATCTAACCGGATGTCGGTTACCTTCAAGATAGGTACAGCAAACCGCATCCGTGGCTTATATCACACATCAACAATCACATTCATAGGAAATCTCATAGGTGAGTGAATGTCATTGGTTCTTCACGCTAGCAAGTCAGTTTTAGGAAATATTTTCTTAGTCAGAAACCTTCACAACCATCACTACTCGATGCAATTGTATTTTTCTTATGAGAGATGCCTTGAAAAAAGTTAATACATTTATTAATTAAACGCAATTTTTTATTTTTTGCTTATGTCTTTAAAACGTAATAGTATAAGTATATTTATGGTATAATTTAAAATATGTAAAAATCTCGTTTGATTTCCACGGATGAACCTCTTACCAAAAAAATCCTATAAAGATGAATTTTACTTGCTCAGTAACTCTAAACTAGTTCCTATACAATCCAAGATGTTCCAAGACGTTTGATTTTAGATGTGATGTTTTCATCCAACTACATTTTTACAAAAATTTAAAATTCTACGATTATATAAACCAGATTTTCCTCCAATCTTTGAACTCGCATATAATAACCACATTCCCTGGCATATGTTCTATCAAACACAACAGCATATTGAAATTGATGATCTAAAACTTGTTACTTGGGAGAAAAGTCATGTCCCATCACTGACCATAATTTTCATCTCCATGGGTCCACGGTCCAGTATGTTAGCATTTTGATATAAATCTACGCCACTCGGCCAGTCTCTCCCCCGTGGTATCTCCACAGCACCACCGTGGTCCTATCTCAATTAAGTTCCCAACAATCTCTCATGATTGCTCGCTCCATCCATCACCTGGACATCATTTATATAAGAGAACCTGCAGGACCAAAAGCACAAGGTAGAGTTGGTGCACCGTACGAAATCTATACCCCCCCCCCCCCCCCAACAACACCCACTTACGTAACAAGTTCAGGGAGGAGATTTTGTGAGGGGCTGGCTAGATGACGGTGTAGACGTAGTGTACTTGAATTTAGATATGTAATATATGATTTATTATTGAGGAAGTTGGAAAAATATGTCGCAATATTATTAAAAGTCATATTAGTTTCGAAACTAATAAAATTGCGAGAAACTTCGATCGATAATAATGGAGCATGAAGAGATTGTAACATATTATTAGCAATAGTATTTTAATATCTAGACTAAATGAATACAAACATGGAATGAATTATTAGTGTAATCCAATCTTTATTTTTTCTCTCTGTCTCTATCTATTACGATACCAAAATATATATTATTTAATTGGATTTAATCTTATAAAATATTTCTTATGAGTATACAAAATTAAAGTGTATTGTACTGCATTATATTTATTTTAAATAGTGATTTCACGTGGTTACGTATAAATGTATAATCCAGTTGACAGCTATAGGCACAGGTTACTATCAAGTTTTAGTCACAGTGACACGGAAAAGGGAAATGGGTGTGCCATTATAGTCGCTGTAAAACGCCTTTCAGTGCAGGAAGGTGTATGTAAAACCACACTAAGGGCACTGGTTAGTTCATAACTTCGCCTTGTACGTTCGAGTGATTTGATTGAATAATCGTCTACCTATCATATGATATGAGGTTACAAGGTAGGCCTCTGCTCGGGACTGCCCCAGGCACTTGGCAGGGCAGACTTCGGCGTCTCTCTCGACTCATTAGACAGTCAACGCGGCAGGAAATACGAATTAGTCGCTCTCATTCACCAATTCCAGACTCATTGACCTTACGAGAACGAAAATTCACAGACAACACCACAAAATTTGCAATACAGATTTGTGGGAATCGATATTATAATATGAATCTAAAATAAAAAGGGGGGATTCGGGAGAGTTAAAAAAATGCATCATCTGTAAAGGTGTAAAGGTAAATATTGGAAAGCACGTTGATTTACATCGATTATAAATTAATCATGTTTATTTTAAAGATGGTCTGTAAAGTTCGTAAATCTGTATTTAATGATCTAAACAAAATTTTATTTCGCTAATGCAACTTGTACAAAATACAACCTAAAATGTACGTGACAAAATAGTCGAAAAAAAGCTTTCGATTAGATCGCCATTTTCCATATGATTGCTAACTTAAGTCATGAAAGATTCGAGTCAGAATTCACGCGTCTTATCGGCGGGGTTTCTTCCTCGAACTAAGGAGCAATAAATCGAATCAACGCAGCTCTAGGTAGCCGACTAGAAAGAGGAGACTGAGGCAACGTGAGGATGACGACGCCGCACGACGGCTATTGAGTGAAAAGAGGTTTACAAATTTACACTTTTTGGCAGAGATTCTTTCCGTCCTGTCCTGCCGCGTCACATAAAGCTGTCGACAACCCTCGTGTAAGCATCTAGAAAACCGAGCTGCTCTATGTCGACAGCTTAACACGTTGCAAACACACAAAAAAAACATTAAAATATAACTTTTTTTTGATGATATAAATTAACAAGTTAAAAATTGCTCCATAAATACAGAATTCTCTGTCAGTGAATATTCTTTTTAACTGCGTTCCGTAAATAGGTTTATTTTTTTAAAAATATGCACTACCCGTAGTTGAAAATGAAAAGCTCTGGTATTTAAATATACCTAGCTGAGTTTCATACCTTTTCATTGCGTC
Organism: Leuctra nigra; assembly: GCA_934045905.1. Lineage (NCBI taxonomy): Eukaryota > Metazoa > Arthropoda > Insecta > Plecoptera > Leuctridae > Leuctra > Leuctra nigra. The sequence continues at coordinate 21,560,583 of OW203763.1, read as the reverse complement.
GTTCAACTCTAAACACAAAGAAACGTTTTATTTCCTCCTTGATCTTATATTCCTTGGGTTATTTACACAAAGACTAAAGATGGTAACGCTACGATAAAGGTTTGAGAACTCTCTAAATTTTCATAAACGCCAGAATTTAATTAGGGAAGTGTAAGGTAGACAAGCAATAATAAAGAGATGGAAAGAAAAGCGTTCTGGAAAAGCCTCACAATTCTGAAGGAGCCAGATAAAACCAACATTTTTACACACTTACAAAAAGTTGATTGCACACTCGAATTGCAGTATAGGATTTTCTGAACGGAACCGAACGATAACGAAATTCAAAATAAAAATGTGTACCAACCTCATGTTCGATAAAACATGCGTTTATCTACACACAAAAAACAGGTTGATTACTTTATTCACGCTATCGTTAACCAAATAAAATCTCAGTTAATTATATCGTGTTCTCTTATTGTATATTGAAGAAATTATAATAGTAAAAAATGTAATGTAAAGATTTCCAATTAAAGTGTACTTAATATTGTGCTTAATTTTGAGCTTTTTAATTATTTGATTTTCAAATCCCCAAGTTTCTATAAAGACTAAGTTGCTCATAATAAATATTTCTTTTGAATTTTTTAAGAAGATAAAATAATGTAGATATAAACCTAGTTTGTATTTCCATTAAGTTTATTCTAGCCATTCAATCTTAACTGAATATATCACTTATTTTATCTTCTACGAAATTCTTCTTTCGTAATAATACGTTTGAAAAAGCGAGCAAGCATTCTCACCTCAATTTACAATACCTATTTCTTCGCTTGGGAGTCCCGTTTGCCACCCAATTCCTCCAACATCAAAAGTCATTACCGATAGCGAAACATCGAGAGAACAACAAACATACGTTCTCAGTTGGAATAGTAACCATCTCCTTCTTCTCCACAAGCCTTCGGTCATTTGGCAGCCATATTTGTATGCAGTCTAGTCTCCAACCGGGTATACGGTTAAGGGTAAACTAGCGTAAGGGTTGAATCAAGCAAAGGTTCAATCAATCAATGTCACAATAAATCAATCAGAATGTTAGCAACTGCAGCTAGCAATAACTCAACACAGCAATGCCGATACTCAACCAGTTCTCTACCACCTCATCCAGTTAGACAAACAGATGAGTGGGATGACTGTTGGAAAGAGAAAATGAATTATTGAAGTGAATAATCTGCTCCAAGCTGTTCTGTATACATTTTGACAAGGTTTTCTCCAAAAGAAAAATTACTTTTTTAAAAGAAAGATTGGTCTCAAGTAGGTCGCATTTGTTAAACATCATATTTTGACAACTATTACAACTTATTTAATGTTTCAGAAAAGCTGCAGTTACAAGTCTACTTTTGGCATTCGTGCTCGTGCTTATTTGATAATATTATTTTGTACGTAACTTTCGTATCTATCAGGAAGTTACATTGTACTGTCACTTCCGCATCTTTCCGAATACGAAGTATCATTTTCAAGTAAGCATCAAGAAAATCCACGAAAATTGTGATGTATCAGAAAAAAAAATATTTTTCAGTTGTCCCTCACATTTTTAAATCATACGTCAGTTTTCGCAGTGAGAAACTGCAACACAATTCAATCTGAATTAGCAATAAAAAAAATAACATTTTACAGTTCCAACGCGACGCTGATAACTTCAGAAAAAAAACTTCACACAAAGTCACGTCAGTATACTGATACCTTTATTATACATGATTCAGTACACCCCTACCATGATAAAGTACACTATCTGAGCTTGTGTACGGCCCCCTCCTTCACAGTTCACTCATTCGTTGCTTTACTGCCAGCAGTTCAATCTTAGTCAATCCTGATCATACCTTAGACCAGTTACAGCCATTCAGCTGCCTAAAGCTTTGTCTTTCATGCTGGAAAGAAAACTTTCATCTTTTACAGAGTGCTTCCACCAGATTACGTTGCAAGTAATAATCACAGAACTAAAATATTTATTTAATTAAATAACCTGATTTCATTGTCGTTATTAACAAACTTTTGCTAATTAAAATAAGATTCATGTATATTGTTATAGTATTGATTAAGTAACAGGTTGTTAAACTAGATACGTTGAATGCCAATGTAATATGTTGCCATGGCAATATTGTGCTAATCAACTGTTACATTTATAAACATTGAAATACCAGCCGTAAGAAAGTTAAAATTTAAAAATTGTTGTTTGCTTTCTTTTAAAAGTTGCAGGTTATGTGCGTCTCAGCTAAAAGGTTGAAAATAAGTCATGATAAGAAGTCGAGCTACGGAAAATGTTGTCGCTCTCAGAGTACCGATTCCATACATTCACCTGAGGGAGACTAATTTCACCCTGGGCCTAGCTTGCCACACAGCAACCTAAGGGAAGCGAGATGACATATCTCCTCCTTCCACCCCCCGCCAGAGGGTCTCAGGTGTGTGCTCTAACCTCTAACCCCCCTCCGTCAACCCCCTTTAGCTTGCCACCCCTTAACTACATCCTATACTCATCCCACACTCAACTAAAGACAGACAACTTTGTAACAATACACATTTCTACATCTCGAGTCGACCCAAATTCAATATTATTAATTATAGCTGTTGTATCATTTAGGTCCAGCTTGTAATGGAATGCTGATGTAATGTATTCAACAATGCATTATTCATGAAGGTTCACACCTGTGTCATATTGTTGTCGTATCCAGAGTCCATATCATTGACCCTAAAGCAGGGACGGCGCTAGGGGTGGGCGCGGGTGGGCGCGCGCCCACCCAAAAATATCCCCTGCCCACCCTCTGCCCACCCAAAAATAATCGAAGATAAATTTATAATTATATTTTAATTTGAATGTTTTGGTGTAATTTAATGAAATATTCCAATAATTCCGATATAATTAATTGCATTCCTTCTGTACGTTCATTTAATCAAAGCTGTGTTTGGTAACTTTCAATACTATTTCCTTCTATTTCTTCTACTATTTTGTATATTATTTCAAACACCATTTACACCAAAAGTGATAATTTCAGCGTTCCAAATTTGTTTCTATTGATTTAGAAAGAAAAAAACGCCCTGCGGGGCATGGATTTCTTTTAATCGTACAACTATACTTTTTGAGGATTTATTTTGTGCCCACCCTAAATAATTTCTCGCCGCTCGCTGCCCACCCTTGCAACAATTCCTGGCGCCGTCCCTGCCCTAAAGGGACTTTAGATCTGGATGGAAACTTCACATAGTGATTATAAAATTGAAAATATGATTATCTTATAGGTACACTTGGCCAAACAAAACTTGAACGTTCAATAAATCTGATAGGCTGATAAATGTAAGATAGCACCATCAGAAGTCAGTCTAAGCGATCTCATTGTCTCACTCTAGTAGGTGACCTCACATTTCAATGATAATAACAAGCTTTGATTGGTTATGGGACATGACCAGCAGTCATTCAAATTTGGTCAACGTTCAAGTTTTGTTTGGCCGGGTGTACATTAAAATTGGGATTATTCATATAATATTATTAAATTTGAGATACATCAGTTTTACATTTTGATGACAATACACATCTCCCCGACACAGGTACTACTTATAGGGGAGAGAAATTTACTGATTTTACAGTATTTAATTTCAATGTACTACCAATTAATTTTTTTTTAAATGTCTTGTCAATATGTTGCAATGTGAATTTGAATATTTCAAGAATATTCTTCATTTTGTTTTTAATAATAGTAGGTACTTGAAGGTTTCTCTCTCAAATTAATATGATGTAAACATTATTGTTTAGTTGCACTCAACCCTACTGTTAAATTACTGTAAAAAAGTATGTTTAATAGTAACTTATTATCTTTTCTTCTGTTACTAAAAAAGTTCAGAAGACTCATGACCCTTGGTGCAGTAACTTTTTAAAAAGTTTATAACACTGTTATGAGCTTTCTAAATTACCTGCCTGTCCGTTATTTCAAGTAGAAAGGAGGTTAATTCTTTTAAAAGTTCTTATTGTTCTTCTCTCTAACCTCCTAAACATGGAGTTAAGTTGTACTTGAGTATAGCCAAGTTGGTAGTGGCTTTTGCGGCCGCTGGCTCGCCAAATGTAAGGGTATATGCCGGGCATTTCTAGTTGTTACACCACTCCAAGTCGGGCCCATGCTTCATCAAATTAATCTTGATCCCAAGAGAACGCTAGCACATGACGGCTTGCCATTGATCTTTAGGCTAATTGGCATCAAAGTAAAAAGTGCTACGTTCCTATAGCTTTCTGAATTGTAATACATTCATTTGCGACGTGTGGGGTTGTGGTGAAACTATGAACTAATGTTTAAGACAATTCAGGAGGATTGTGAAAAATACGATTTGGAGTTTGACTTGATGCAGGGATTTCTTTTTTCTGGATGACTTCCAGTAAAACCAGGATGGAAGGAAATAATTTTAGAGAAATTATTTGTTTAACTCTGGAAAAAAATTGACGTGTTAAATACACTTGAATTGCTGTGACGATTTTTTTAAAGTTTTAAAATAATACCTGTCCCTTGCAAACGGGCATCTTCACCAAAGATGGAAAACACAGCATTGCATTGTCAATGAGTTTCACAGAAAACAATATTAAAATGCGGCACCTCCACCCTGAACCACAAATCCTGTTCTCGCGTGAAAGCTTCTCATCTAACCCGAGAAGGTTGTGAACAACACTGAGATGAGAAGGTTGTCACCCGAGAACAAAGTTGTCATTTTATATGATACGGCACCTCCACCCTGAACAGCAAATCCTGTTCTCGCGTGACAGCAATTCTCATCGAGAAGGTTGTGAATAACACTGAGATGAGAAGGTTGTCACCCGAGAACAAAGTTGTCATTTTATATGATACGGCACCTCCACCCTGAACAGCAAATCCTGTTCTCGCGTGACAGCAATTCTCATCTAACCCGAGAAGGTTGTGAACAACACTGAGATGAGAAGGTTGTCACCCGAGAACAAAGTTGTCATTTTATATGATACGGCACCTCCACCCTGAACAGCAAATCCTGTTCTCGCGTGACAGCAATTCTCATCTAACCCGAGAAGGTTGTGAACAACACTGAGATGAGAAGGTTGTCACCCGAGAACAAAGTTGTCATTTTATATGATACGGCACCTCCACCCTGAACAGCAAATCCTGTTCTCGCGTGACAGCAATTCTCATCTAACCCGAGAAGGTTGTGAACAACACAGAGATGAGAAGATTGTCACCCGAGAACAAAGTTGTCATTTTATATGATACGGCACCTCCACCCTGAACAGCAAATCCTGTTCTCGCGTGAAAGCTTCTCATCTAACCCGAGAAGGTTGTGAATAACACTGAGATGAGAAGGTTGTCACCCGAGAACAAAGTTGTCATTTTATATGATACGGCACCTCCAACCTGAACAGCAAATCCTGTTCTCGCGTGAAAGCTTCTCATCTAACCCGAGAAGGTTGTGAATAACACTGAGATGAGAAGGTTGTCACCCGAGAACAAAGTTGTCATTTTATATGATACGGCACCTCCACCCTGAACAGCAAATCCTGTTCTCGCGTGACAGCAATTCTCATCTAACCCGAGAAGGTTGTGAACAACACAGAGATGAGAAGATTGTCACCCGAGAACAAAGTTGTCATTTTATATGATACGGCACCTCCACCCTGAACAGCAAATCCTGTTCTCGCGTGACAGCAATTCTCATCTAACCCGAGAAGGTTGTGAATAACACTGAGATGAGAAGGTTGTCACCCGAGAACAAAGTTGTCATTTTATATGATACGGCATCTCCACCCTGAACAGCAAATCCTGTTCTCGCGTGACAGCAATTCTCATCTAACCCGAGAAGGTTGTGAACAACACAGAGATGAGAAGATTGTCACCCGAGAACAAAGTTGTCATTTTATATGATACGGCACCTCCACCCTGAACAGCAAATCCTGTTCTCGCGTGAAAGCTTCTCATCTAACCCGAGAAGGTTGTGAATAACACTGAGATGAGAAGGTTGTCACCCGAGAACAAAGTTGTCATTTTATATGATACGGCACCTCCACCCTGAACAGCAAATCCTGTTCTCGCGTGAAAGCTTCTCATCTAACCCGAGAAGGTTGTGAATAACACTGAGATGAGAAGGTTGTCACCCGAGAACAAAGTTGTCATTTTATATGATACGGCACCTCCACCCTGAACGGCAAATCCTGTTCTCGCGTGACAGCAATTCTCATCTAACCCGAGAAGGTTGTGAACAACACAGAGATAAGAAGGTTGTCACCCGAGAACAAAGTTGTCATTTTATATGATACGGCACCTCCACCCTGAACAGCAAATCCTGTTCTCTCGTGACAGCAATTCTCATCTAACCCGAGAAGGTTGTGAACAACACAGAGATAAGAAGGTTGTCACCCGAGAACAAAGTTGTCATTTTATATGATACGGCACCTCCACCCTGAACAGCAAATCCTGTTCTCGCGTGACAGCAATTCTCATCTAACCCGAGAAGGTTGTGAATAACACTGAGATGAGAAGGTTGTCACCCGAGAACAAAGTTGTCATTTTATATGATACGGCACCTCCACCCTGAACAGCAAATCCTGTTCTGCGTGAAAGCTTCTCATCTAACCCGAGAAGGTTGTGAATAACACTGAGATGAGAAGGTTGTCACCCGAGAACAAAGTTGTCATTTTATATGATACGGCACCTCCACCCTGAACAGCAAATCCTGTTCTCGCGTGAAAGCTTCTCATCTAACCCGAGAAGGTTGTGAACAACACAGAGATGAGAAGATTGTCACCCGAGAACAGAGTTGTCATTTTATATGATACGGCACCTCCACCCTGAACAGCAAATCCTGTTCTCGCGTGAAAGCTTCTCATCTAACCCGAGAAGGTTGTGAATAACACTGAGATGAGAAGGTTGTCACCCGAGAACAAAGTTGTCATTTTATATGATACGGCACCTCCACCCTGAACAGCAAATCCTGTTCTCGCGTGAAAGCTTCTCATCTAACCCGAGAAGGTTGTGAATAACACTGAGATGAGAAGGTTGTCACCCGAGAACAAAGTTGTCATTTTATATGATACGGCACCTCCACCCTGAACAGCAAATCCTGTTCTCGCGTGACAGCAATTCTCATCTAACCCGAGAAGGTTGTGAACAACACTGAGATGAGAAGGTTGTCACCCGAGAACAAAGTTGTCATTTTATATGATACGGCACTTCCACCCTGAACAGCAAATCCTGTTCTCGCGTGACAGCAATTCTCATCTAACCCGAGAAGGTTGTGAACAACACTGAGATGAGAAGGTTGTCACCCGAGAACAAAGTTGTCATTTTATATGATACGGCACTTCCACCCTGAACAGCAAATCCTGTTCTCGCGTGAAAGCTTCTCATCTAACCCGAGAAGGTTGTGAACAACACTGAGATGAGAAGGTTGTCACCCGAGAACAAAGTTGTCATTTTATATGATACGGCACCTCCACCCTGAACAGCAAATCCTGTTCTCGCGTGAAAGCTTCTCATCTAACCCGAGAAGGTTGTGAACAACACTGAGATGAGAAGGTTGTCACCCGAGAACAAAGTTGTCATTTTATATGATACGGCACCTCCACCCTGAACAGCAAATCCTGTTCTCGCGTGAAAGCTTCTCATCTAACCCGAGAAGGTTGTGAATAACACTGAGATGAGAAGGTTGTCACCCGAGAACAAAGTTGTCATTTTATATGATACGGCACTTCCACCCTGAACAGCAAATCCTGTTCTCGCGTGACAGCAATTCTCATCTAACCCGAGAAGGTTGTGAACAACACTGAGATGAGAAGGTTGTCACCCGAGAACAAAGTTGTCATTTTATATGATACGGCACCTCCACCCTGAACAGCAAATCCTGTTCTCGCGTGAAAGCTTCTCATCTAACCCGAGAAGGTTGTGAATAACACTGAGATGAGAAGGTTGTCACCCGAGAACAAAGTTGTCATTTTATATGATACGGCACCTCCACCCTGAACAGCAAATCCTGTTCTCGCGTGAAAGCTTCTCATCTAACCCGAGAAGGTTGTGAATAACACTGAGATGAGAAGGTTGTCACCCGAGAACAAAGTTGTCATTTTATATGATACGGCACCTCCACCCTGAACAGCAAATCCTGTTCTCGCGTGACAGCAATTCTCATCTAACCCGAGAAGGTTGTGAATAACACTGAGATGAGAAGATTGTTACCCGAGAACAAAGTTGTCATTTTATATTATCACCCATAATGCAATGTTGCGTTAGTTTCGTGGAAAAAAATTAATTACGGCACCTCCACCCAGAAAAATAACAAAACGATAAACTTGTGTATGAAATTCATTATCATCAATGAATGCAAAACGGCACTTCCATCTAATACAAACTCACTCGACTCATATAACAAATTTAAATGGTACCTATACAAAGGATACGCATCTCCTGTATAAAGTTATGGTAAAAGTAATCCTGACAAACTGTTAAAAAGAAATCACTGTCCCCGCCCAGATTTGTTGCTGATTGTGTGAATCCTGGAGCAGAGACCACCTCGACATACGGTGTCAAGTCCCCGAATCCCCGGACAAATTTGGAAGATAATTAGCGATGTAGCGTATACACACAGCACAGCGTTGGTCAATGCTGCATATATCCATGTGCCTACAGGCTTTCTACCACGTCCCGACTCGCACGCTACTGTTGAGGGTGTTGGTAGAAGGGGGGGAGGATTTGTCGGCAGGGAATGGGGATTGGTAATCGGGTTACGTCAACTGCCGAACTGTCAGTGTAATTCGTCACCCGCCACACACTCCCCATGCGTTTACAGGTAGTCTATATACCTATACTCTTAATCTATGCAAAACTGACCTGAATCGAATCAACATTGAAGGTGGAGTTTATGTCCATTTCCCGGACATGTTGTATGAAACATCAATTCATAGATTGCGAACGTTACGGTTTATAATATTAATTACTATTTAACATATTGTTTTACTTTTCGGTTTGCTTCTGTATAAATAAATGAGATGAAACAACCCGTAAAGCTGATCAGGGACTGGAATCATGTTTGTTTGTTTTGTTTTAACATTTTATTTATTATAAACAGGTTAATACATATAGTCAGACTAGGCCACATAGCCATGACTGGCTAGCCTGTGGCAATACATAATTCAATAAACCATAATAAATCATAAAGAAATACAATATCAATATTGCAGACATAATTAATTAATTCAATAAACAATACAAATTCATAAGAAATACAGGATTATATTACAAAGTATTTACCAAACGTAATTGAGTTGTATAGGAAAAATAACATTAATAATAATACTCATCTGAATCATAATAATAATAATAATAATAATAATAATAATAATAACATATTCAATTAATGATCTCTATTTATCAACCAATCTTTGATTTCCTTTTTAATAATAACATATTTATCTAACTGTTTCAAAACAGGGGGAATGATATTAAAAATAGTAGGGATTGTATATTGAAGCCGCCTTTTGCCATGTTTATTTGTGTAACCTGGCACCTTCAGTATTCCCTTTTCCTTTGCTCTCGTATTTACTTCATGATCGTATAATATTTTATATTCATCGTCAAAGTAATACCGTATAATTAATTTATACAAGAAAATATCAAAAATGTTAAGGAAATTCAAATATGCAAAAAAACTATCATTTTTATAATTAAATTTAATCTTCACATAATTTGGCGTTATAATATTAATAATTCTTTTCTGAACCATAAAAATCCTCTGTAAATGCACATCAGAAGCATTACCCCATGCCAATACCCCATACGTCATAATTGACTCAACCAGCGCATAATACACTATTTTTATTAATCGCAATGACAAAATATCGTTTAAATTATATAATCTATATGCACATATACGCAATTTATTACAAAGAACATTAATATGAGGGCGCCAAGTAAAATGTCTATCAATAGTCAAACCCAAATAAACATGAGTTTCAGCGGTCTCAATTTTAGTCACACAAAGACAACTACCTTCCAACGTATTATTATGTATACAACTATTGGAATGAAAAGTAATGTCAATCATAGAATTCTTTTCTGTATTAAAAGGAGAACATATATGTAATATTTTTGTTTTGCTAGAATTAATCACCAGACCACTATCATGAGTCCAACAAATTAATTTATTGAAGTTGATCTGAAGTTCCATTTCTGCAATTTCTAAACTTTTATTAGCTACTAAAAGAACGGTATCATCTGCAAACATAAATATCTTTGTGTCATGTAGTAATTTAAATACATAATTTACATAGATTATATACAAAATAGGGCCAAGGTTAGACCCTTGAGGGACTCCCAGTAACACGTCTTTATAATAACTAAAAGAATTTGACACCTTGACTACAATCTTTCGATTATTTAAATAATTCTTAAACCAATTCAATAATGGTCCCCTTATCCCAATATTCTCCAAAATTTGTATTAACTTTTTGTGATTAATGGTATCAAATGCCTTCGAAAAATCAATGAACAACGCAATTATATTGAAATTTTTGTCAAGATTCAAATTAATATATTCGGAAAATAATATCAATAGGTCAGTTGTACTTTTTCCTTTTTGAAAACCAAATTGCATATTATCAATTATATCAAACTTTTTAAGGTAATCCGTTAGCTTTTGGACTAAAATTTTCTCCATTATTTTCTCAACTGTTGGCAACAATGATATTGGCCTGTAATTTGTTAACAATAAATGATCTCCTTTCTTAAATATTGGTCTAACTACTGACAATTTCATTGCATCAGGCACTACACCGGTCTTTAATGATAAGTTTATGAGATGAGTTAACACAGGACTAATTTCAGTACACAAATATTTAATATCAATTGCTCGAATACTATGAATCCCAGGTTGCTTATTTACATTCATTTCTCTTATTATCTTTTCAATTTCAAATCTGTGAATTGCTGGAATATACAATGACTGTGTTGCCTCATCACAATATACACTTTTACTAGAGACAATATTACACTTGTGGCTTATATTCTCAATATCACTTATAAATGAATCAACAAATAAATTGGCAATTTTATCAACTGTATGTCCCTTACCTAAATATCTAGTGATAACATCATCCACAGAACTCTTCTTACTTTTCCCAGAAATAATATTAATTGTTTTCCACATATCTCTCATATTCATTTTTGCACCCTCTATCTCTTTCTTATAATAAGCAATCTTTGCAGACTTTATTTTCTTTGTAACTTCATTTCTAAATTTTTTGTACTCATTCATGTTTATGCATCTCATAGAATTCTCACAATTTTTCCATTTTTTGAATAATTTATCCCTTTTGTTTACATCCATCAACAAATCTTTAGTCATCCAATTTTTACGCAACATATTTTTACAATTCAATTTTTTTGTGTAAGTAGCCTTATCATAACAGTGCTTAAAAGTGTCTACTATTTTAGCATAGAGTTCAACACAATCATTACTCTCCAACAATGTTGACCAATTTACTTCCTTAAACAATTGTTTCAATTTATCTTCGCAAATGAATTCTCTGATTGCATCTTGATTTTTGTCTACATTAACAATTACTTCCATATAAATATCAACCAACACCATGTAATGATCAGTAATTTTTGTAGTAAAAATAGCTGACTTTACTTGTTGATTCTTTATCCTAGCATACACATGATCAATACAACTAACACACAGTTTATCCAAAACAAATTCTTCCCTTGTAACCCCAATGATGCATTTACGCAATCCCCTTGTTGACATAACATTTTCATATGATTGAATACTACCATCATCCTCATTTAGTATATTCATATTTACATCTCCAACATACAAGATATCATTGCCCTCATTTTCCTGGAAATAATCATCCAACTCAACGACATAACTAGTTCTACTTTTATCTGGTGGCCTATAAACCGCTAATAACGTAATTTTCCGGTTATTAGAAAAAGTCAATGTCCCTCCAATACCTTCGAAATTCACAAAATTTATTTTAGTTAACTTAAAATTAATTTCATTCTTTACATATAAGAAAATACCCCCACCTCTTCTATTTCTTCTTACATTTTCATATAAAGTATATCCATTTATGACATATTCAATACTAATGTCAGGCAATGACACCTCCGACAAGACAAGTACATCAAATTTTCCTATATATTCATTCAAAATTAGTAATAGTTCATCCCAGTGCTTCCTAATTGACCTTATATTTATGTGCAGAACAACAAACCCCTTTATAACTGTAAACCATTCATCAATGTTACTCAATACTTGCGATTTTTCCTTTGATTCAAATTCATCTAGCCACTGTTGCATCCGACTACAAATGCTTGAAGATCCCTAATAGAAGTTATTTTATGCACTTTTCTTGAATCTGCGTCTTTTCTCACCAGTATGATACCGTTCCTAAACCAAACAAACTTATGTCTAAGGTCCTTAGCTTCTTGTTTAGTTCTCCAAAACAGTTCTCTATAATATGGGGAAAGATTTTCATTCACGTACACGCGAACCTGACTTGTTCCAGCTGTGACGTCACAACTTCTCAGTAGCTCCTTCCTCTTAGCCACGAATTGGTCCCTCTTCTTTCGTGTAGTAAATTGCACTATTATTTTGGAAACTTTTCTGTTCTCATTCCTTGAAGGTAGACGATGTGCAGCATCAATATCAGCTGGCAAGATTTCAATATCTAATTTCTTTGCAACATTTATCACTATTCCCTCAACATTCTCGTCATCAAGCTGCTCTACGTTTTCAATCTCAATATTGCGATTCCTGTGATACTGATCATTTACATTGACTTGTTGCATCAGATTATAAATCACAACATCCTTCTCCTCAGCTTGCTTTTTCAAAACATCAACAGTGCTCTTCAATTCCTTAAGCTCTCCTGCAAAATCTTGTCTTAATTTCATAACCTCATCCGTTAATGTTTTGAAATTTTCTCTCATTTCATTCTTGAACTCATTTAACGCCTCTCCAAATGATAAAAAAGGATTGTCACCTGTTGGTGTTGCAGCTTTTTTTTCTTTACACTGCCCACACCTCCAGGCAGACTTCTTTTCCTGAGACTTACTTGAGTATGAAGCTTTAAGTAATCCCGCACAGTCTTTTGTAAGATGAAAATGCTTTTCACACACTTGGCATGCGCATGAGTCAGCCTCGTGACTCACTTCCAACCCGCAACTGCCGCACAACATTGATACAACTGTACTCCTCGACGTTCAGTCGACGACTTTTAGTATGAGTATGTAGTATGAGTTGTCGCCTTCGCTGATGGAAAAGTTGATGAAGATAGGAAGAAACATGTGACGACGGTTGTTTGCCGAACGGCTTCCAACTGTAAGCTATCATGACGAAATAATACTTGTGGAAGTCACGGGTTCGAGTGCTGGGATTTTCACAACATGCGTCAAAATCCGTGTGTTTGTTTGACAACCCTGTGACTCCATGCTGATAATACATCCTGATATATTGCTGTATCCTGACAAAATATCCTGACAACACACTGACAATATTTTGCCATCTGATTCACTCCTGATCCCGATTGATCCGATCTGATAATATTTCCTGATAAATTGCTGTATCCTGACAAAGTATCCTGACAGAACAAACATTCTGACAACACCTCTGATCTAATTCTATCCTGATTCCGACCTGAGCCTGAAAAACTATATCGTTATCGTCCTGATGCAATCCCAAACGTAAGTTGTTTATTGCATTTTGCACTTTAAAAGCCACCATTAATAAATTTAAGAAATATTATTGTATGTGTCGTGATGCATGAGTATTGAGTATTAAAGGTATTTGGGGTCTTCTTGCACAGAGAAGTAAAATTGACTCTGTTAGTTTTATGGAATAAAAGGAGTTTATTATAATTATCGGATATTTGGAGCCATGGGTGTAATTAAATGATATTACAGATATTACCACTCTGTCACATGCATCCGAAAATAAGAGCACATCTCAACGGCATTCCTGCGAATAATCAACAAATATTCGACGATTTTATTGATCGATTCGAATTTCTCCCCTTTTCTCTTCTTTCACCACCGCCGCCTTGCATCTACACATAATGAAGACAAGAACCGTGGTAATTGATCTAGGATTAGATTACAAGGCAGTGAGATACGGCTTGCTTAGTTAAAGTCTAGTCTACTCTCTCCTCACCCCCTACTTTCATCCCCCCACCCTCAACACCCACCCTCTCTAACGGAAGAAAAATGCAAATTTCCATTACTCTTGTACAGCAATTAACAGCATTCTACCTCCAGAGAGAAAAAAAAAATCAACTCCTCCTTGTTACAAATTGTGAATATAAAAGTACTTGAATGTATTCACTTTAGAACTATTAATTGTGTATTACGCAGTTCACCTGTTCAACTCTAATGTTATATTATTTCAGTGGCACGGTGTAGGTATATACTACTTAAAATAATTTAAATATATAATGAATATTGAAATAACGATCGATTTAAAAACAATACGCACGTTTGCTTCGTACTGCAAATTGTTCAAAAACAAAGATGGTGGTTCATGGTTTATCCAGTTTTCCATGTTCTTTTCATCTTTTTGTTTTGTAATCTTTGGTCAAATAAAAGAATCTCAATTTATAGACGATATTCGTGTTTTTCGAGTGGACTCAGAATCTACATACAACGCCGTAAAGTCCCAACGTTCGTTTTAAAATACTCCATTGTTTCAATTTGAATTTAATTGGAATGTAATATTGTACACTACTGCACTCTGGTGTCCAGTTATCGTACCACCTTGTTCTTACCTACTCCTGTGCAAGATACGTAACTGAACTTTAGTCAAGATGAAAATGACGAATGACTTGACTTGGAAACGACAAAGATACGATAAAACCACAGAGAAATTGTTTTATAGAGCACTTTTCTTCTGACTTGGGGTATCAAAATTTACCGTTCACATTTTCTCGTGAAAGAAATCTGGGACTATAAGAAGAGGAGGGAATAAGAAGAAAAAAATGAAGAAGAGTCCGAGCGAAGTAAAGATAGTGAAAGTGCTGTCTGAAAATAAAGGACATGAAATATAGTAGAATGTAAGTTGGCAGATTTTTAAGGCGATGATGGAATGATACTAGTCGAGGAGGCGTTGCGCTAAAACTTGATAATGATTTGGTATCCTGAAGTGTGAACTTTCCACAAACTCTCAAGATTGAAAAGAAAGTAAAAACAAAAAAAGTGATACAATCTCAGCCAAGTTGCTGGGAGTAAAATAAAATCTGCTCTACACATACAAACGTTTATTGAAAGAAAATGTTGATATTTTCGACTATTTTTTAAACTTTAAATAAGTTGCTACAGTACAAGGTTGAGGGCAATAGTATATTGATAACATTTCATCTATGTTTTACATTTTATAAGCTACCAACAAAATATATGTGCAGGTGAGTACATTTCACCAGATAAATTTTTGACAACTTGTCTATATAGGTAACTGCACTTGGGGTAGTTTATAAAAAGTGTTGTACCTGTTCCATCAGTATTTGAATAGCAACACTGATCTTTCGAAACAGGGACGTATGTACACTCGACAATTCATAAAACGGTATTTGAACGAAACAGATTGGCTGCTGGTCAGGTTCATTGACGATCAATCCTTGTTATTATCAATGAAATCAGATCTCACCTACTAGAGGTAGATGACGAGTAAGTATAGACTTCATCAGATGATGCCTTCACATTTTTTTCAGTCAAACAATTTCTTTCAAATACCGTTTTATGAATTGTCGAGTGTACGTAAGCCTTTTCACAGCTCTTCAAAAGTGGATATGAAAAAATGAGGAAACGAATAGAAAAGTGACACAGTGTGTCGCAATTGTATAGATAGCTAATCGGTGAGCCAGGAAGAGATAGTTGCAGGTTCCGCCTACATGATCGTCCAGGGATCCAATTACGTTGAAACTAAAGGGTCGGAAGGATATTAGGGTTCGTGGGCGATCATAAAAAGGTGGGGACGACAAAAACCACCTGCACTAAAACAAAATGAATTACAAAGACACACTTTTTAAATGTAATCAAGGGAAAAAATTAAAAAAACATTCCATTTTCATTTTTAAAAAACGTACGGGGTAGGAGTGATGTTGTTCAAGGGATTGGTCAAGATAATGAATTAATATGAAAATGATAATGAAGATAATTATGCTCTAATCGCTAAAAGTCATATATTTATGACTACCAGGAAATGCAGCTACGACTCAAAGGCAGTCACTTGTTCTAGATTCTAGATTCTGTTGTTACGTTCGGCTCTATCTCATGTCTGTCACTTCTAAAGAGCGCCCATTAATTAATTTTAATAATGTGCTAGGTTCTTACATTTGAGTCGAATTCGTTACTGTATAATGATAATACCTATACAGTCGTTTCATGAAAAATAGTTAAACGTTAGTAACAGGTGATTCAGAAATCAGGGGTCCAATTGTCAAACAACGTTACCTGGGCTATTATTCTGTTTAATTTGTTTATTTACTTCATACGACATCATCTTACGGGTTGCAGTAACATGATTTTGCGCGAAACTAAATTCAAATCGGTTACAAAAATCAGGGGCCCATAGAGTGAGTATTTACGATTCAATAAAATGATGAGACTACAAATCGTTTAATATTTTATTGCATTTCCAGTCAGATCAATGTTTCTTGATTACGAGAGCATCTGGAATTTTTATATCTGTTAAAAAGACAGGAAACAGATAAACTTTGATGCTAGGCGCAAGAAAACACGTCTGTCTTATCAACACGTCTGCAATGAGTTGGTTGCACGTTGCTTGCAAATTGCAATCGTCCTTGCAATACCGAACCAATTACAATTTCATGAAACTTTATGAAAATATGACCTGAAAAAACGACATGACATAAATAAGATAAAATTACGCATCGCTAATTCTTTGCTTTATTACATTTGTGGCCTACATATTCGTTATTAGTGCTATACAAAAAATTCCAAACGTTGGTGAAACTTTATTTTATGGAAGGCAAAGTGCAATGCGACTATGATATCACCGGTGGTCTGATAGTGCGTGGTGCATTCACTACTACATTCATTCCATTCTATCTGGAGATATCAAACCCTTACCCAGTCAGACCGAGAAGCTCAGTTGGTAGAGCTCTCGACCGGCAAGCCTGCTTAGGTCGAATATATTCACATCATTTCATACAATCCTAATACTACTTGATGAATTACTTTTAAAAATTAACAAACCTATTAGAAAGCTATCAGAAAAAATGATCTATACATTTAATATTAAAAACATTAATTTACATTAAAAAAAAGGTCACAACGTATTTTAAATTTGCCTTAAAAACAAGATATCATCTCCACGTGTGGCTCTGAATGGGTTATCCAGGTTGAAAGCAACATGATAAATCGAGTTCGTTTTGTTTTTCTTATTGACCTTTTCTTCTTAAAGGTTATCATTATTTAACTTTAAGGGGCAATAATCTTAAACGTACCGACTCGGTTCACAAATTAACTCTATACGTAGAGAGCGACAAAAACCTTAGCTAACCTTCTTGAAAGCCTTGCGTTATAAAGACTGCGTTTTAGAACCGAAGACATAGAAAATGAAGTTGTGTTCCTTCCACACATCTACAATTTCTAGCGGGCAGGTTGCTTACGACAGTTGCTGGCAACGTTCCACAATTATCATCAAATTAATTGAAATACAGCAGACAACTTTGAGAAGTAATTAATTATAAGATTAGGAGAAACGCAGTACACTTGAAAATGTTGCTAAATAATATGAAGACGCTCGTTCCGTTGTAAGGTATTTCAAAATGTCTAGCTTACTGTATACAATTACCACAGCAATGCGGTGGCTTTTAATAACACGTTAAATTCATACCGTTCACACATTGAATACACATGTGCTATTTCTTTTTTGTTAATGGTTCTAAGTAATACGTTTCTTTATAAGAACACTTTTACCAGCTGATTCTAGAAAACATAGTTTGAGATTTTCTAAATGTTACTGTGATAATGCAACAGATAAATCATAATTTAAAATTAAATAATTTTTAAATACTTTAACATATTCATTTGATTGATACCTTCGCTAACGTCAACTATAAAGGATCTTCTAACTCAAATTTGTAAGTACATCTAACATCAGAGACATCAATGAACATTTTTTTTCAAATTTTGGTAATTCTGTAAAATCAAAAATGTTATTCTCTAATCTAATGTTATTATTATTTTTAAAATAATTTCATCTTGTGAGGGAACGATAAGCACTATTTCGATAGACAATTCACCCTAGAGCTTGATCTCTATTTTATTAGTTGTTTACTCTCAATTTTCCTTATAAAAGATATTAAGCACCTCAACTGAACAAATTAAAGTAAATCATAGCCAGTTCATTCTCTTCTCAGTAAATTCAGGATGTTCTAATCATGAATTAAGGATCTAAAATAGTCCTTAATGAAGTGTATACAAAGAGTATAAATAAAGGCACCATTAGAGCTTGCCCTTTGATTCCGTTTCGTATATAAAATATCAAGTTAATTTGGTTAACTGTGTAAAACTGGGTAGACGTCTAAAAGATGAGGGGGCACTTCTCCCTCTATACAACTCTAGTACATAGGATGAATAGTGATTACCTTTATCAAGTGAATGGTGAATTGATAGGTTGACCTAGCACTGACAATAAGAGAAGATTATTCATAACACGAAAATTGGCGTAATTAGGCGAAGAGTCACTCGGTTTATGAATGAGTTGACAAAGACAAGATAATGTACGTTCTCATGTCTATGGTCCATACGTGGGTTAAGTATACCCTACGAGTGAAAGTTGAGTTTCAGCTTGATTTTGCGACTTTTAAAATGTCTATAGGACATCTTAATCAGATTTAAAGAAATATAATTCCAATTGTTTGATATTTACATGAGTCCTGACTTTATGCAAAAGGCTCAATAGAATTTTCATATAATTGAGTTCACATTCATTTCCATACGATATTTCAATCTTTCAAACTTAATCATGAGCGAACAGAAGACGCGATTATGAAAATTTTAAATCCTTGTTTATAGGTTCGTTAGTCAATTTCAGCTAGTTCTTAATGTTCCACTTAGAAAGGCAATTTCTAGTCGAAAGCAATAATGAATAACATTCCGCGTAAAGTCAACTTCACACTGCACAGTTCTGCTTGAAAAGCGCTGCTCTCAATGATTGGAAATAGATTTGAACGCGTGAAGAGGGCAAAGTCACCCCACCTATAGCACTTCGAGCGGTTCGAGCATGAATAGTTAGTTAGTAGAAAACGAGTTAATCATCGTCTGTAGGTGCGTATTATCCCGAGGAGTTTCAAGTACGGAACGCACTATACTTAGTGCAAATAATGCCAATTACCTTGATTAGAGACTCCATTTTCTCTCTGGAATACCGCGCCAAAGCGAGTAAACACACCACTTTATCGTTGCATTCGTTCACCACGGCAAAGAAACCAAACGAAAATAATAACTCGATTTCAGAAGCCAATCTGCATAAATGATTTATTTGATCGATATAGATTTCGCCTTTTGTGTGATTGGACATGCTGTAACTCTTACTTATCCTTAAGATAACCTCTTCATGAGGCCCAATGCTATATCTCAACTCAACCCACCTAACCCCCTTACACGACTTAATCCTAGAAGTTCAGGTGGGGGATTTCAATTATAAGATCCCCCCTTTCTCCTCCTACCACCATCACCCCACATTCACCTCCGTGCGTCTCCATTGCCCTAGATGCCATTACCTTTCTCCCCTTTCATTTGGCTCTTGTACCAAGGTAGAGGTAATTTAGACTCATTTGAAGTCATTTCGCTTTAACTTCATATCTGACTATTACTTGCGGTGGAGTTAATGGTGGGGTGGGTGAGAATGGGGGAATGGGAACGTGGAAGATGACGCAAGTAATTTCATAATGAGTAAATCAATGCACACTTAAAGGTAGAACATGCCACAAATTGAGAGGGAGAGGGAGCTATATATATGAAATGGAATGATAATGTAAAATAATGGAAGGTATATAACTTTGCTTTGACGTAACCGAATTAGCTGTATATTTTAGCCCCCCCGCCTCCTCTTTTCCCTTGCCGTGAAAACAACGGGGACGGCGACGTTGTAATGCGACGAGTTCATACACACGAAGATAGGTGCAATTACAGCATGTTAGGATACAAATTAGATCAGTGAATACATGCACCGAATTCAATTAGAGTCAGTTCGTTAACGCGAGATCTGTGCTGCTCACAAATCACGGAGGTGTGCGCAAGAAAGTGAAGGCACTTGACTCGGAAAACACACGTCGTAAGGCGCCACCGTTTCCTCCTCAAACTCATTTCAAACATTAATCATCTGAAATTAAGCCTAAATTTCTGAGATCATCCTTTAAACTATTTTTAGAAATTTACTTTAAAGACTATATTATTAAGCAACTTCTTTATTCTTTGTCGGTTTTTAAGGTCTTGATAACAACTTCATTCATCTACTACACAGATAATCCTCCTTTTCATCAGAGATCCCCTCAGTTTTTTTTTACTACCTTTCTGTAAAACAGTTTCTCCAACCACTCCTTAATGTTTTAATGGACGTGAAAAGATGGACGTATCGTTTCGTTCTGCAAGTGATCTCATATCCTTCCATCCATTGCCTGATGATTCATCAACATATCTAATTAATCTGCTTGAACGACCGCCCGCCTCTTGCCGACTAATGCAAGCTTGAGATACCCAGAATCCATCGTAACATCGTAACACCTTCGTTAGTCAAGAGAGGGGGGGGGGGGGATTGAAAGATGGCCGTTGGCGGTACGAAACAGAGAGCAGCCATTGTTTATATTGCAATAAGAAGAAGGGCTTTGAAACCTCAATAAAACCAAAATTAAACACTATAACTACCTCCTATTTAAGTTTGGAGTGTAAGATACCGCAAGCGGCAAGGTTCTGGTAGATTTAAGATACAACCGCTTTTCAAAAATTTTAAATTTGTTCACTTTACATTTCTTAAGAATTTCAAGCTTTCGTCGTACTTGTTTTTGCAAAGGAAACACTTCGGAGTACAACGGGAAGTACGTTATTACAACTATTCAAATTCCAAACAGAAGTTAGCGAACAACAAAGAGTTTTATTAAATCTACATAATATCTTGTGTATGTGTGGTGCTGGCTGGGGCATAGGGAAAGCAAGCGGTGAAGATGTGATGCCAAGAAAAACTCTTTCGCTAATTTACGGCTCCCTCCACCAAGAAAGAAAAGATAAAAACTTTGGTACTGATTTACGTATAGACCGGCAGCCAGCCGATGAAAAGGGCTCTCCGAAGATATTCTGCCGTAAACCAAAGATACTTCTGTCTGCAGTGTTTTCTTATTTGTTTCGGATGACACTTAACTAAATCCGTATGTTATTTAATGTTTACGTCTATTCCTACTAGTTGGCAAAGTTTCTAGGGGATTAATATCGTAATCCCAGAAATTAAATATCTTTTTGAATACCAATCCATCAGCCAATTTCTAAACACTCTATTCAAAACCAGACAATTATAAACGTACAACAAATAAATAATTTATAAAAAAATT
Organism: Leuctra nigra; assembly: GCA_934045905.1. NCBI lineage: Eukaryota > Metazoa > Arthropoda > Insecta > Plecoptera > Leuctridae > Leuctra > Leuctra nigra. Next base: position 21,539,000 of record OW203763.1, on the reverse strand, counting down.
ATCTGAACTCATACGCACCTCTTTTTCCTTTACTGACAATTTATCGAATCGTGGTTATAGGCTTGGCATTTATACGTGCAAGAAAGTCAAAACTTCTACTGAATTGTCGCTGTTTAATTCGTAACTCGTTAGTTGAACACGGCCAATTAAAATGTCGGAATCGCTGGACATTGTTATCGAACTCTTAACACACATTTCAAATAGGCAAGCCCGATCCGAACCAAAACGATGTCTCCCATCCAGAAAGCCCGAGTAAATTTGCCAAAACACATTGGTTTATACGGATTGTTTCCTTGCCATGCCCTAGAGATAGATTCCCCACTATTTGGCCTGTCAACTTAGTTTGTTCAACTTTCTTTGAAAAGAAAAACAGGAATTGGAAATGTAGGCCACCGTTGGATAAAAACGGAATGCCCTCTCTTTAAAAAAGATCTATGGTAGTGATTTAATTGAGGTGGAGGAGCCGCAAAAGATTGAGAAGATCTTTTCCCACAGCTGACTGCAGCCGCTTCAATGAAAAAGAGAAGAGAGTCATGAAAATCTTTTCTCGTCAGATCTCTAGTAAAGCTGCCAAGTACCTTTATAGCCGAAGAGAAAGAGAGACGACGACGGTTAATTTGTTTGTCTTTTAAGCTCTCTCTCTCTCGCTCTCTCCCTCTCTCGTGAAAACCACCCTCTAATGAGGTAGCATCAAGTACAGTATTGAACGTGGATCGGTGTGCAGGTTTGTTGTATCGAGCTGGAGAACGAAGGAAAATAAGTTCGATTTAGCAAAAGGCCGGTGTTAAACGTGCTCTGATTTAATTAGACTAGTAATCGAGGTGTTTGTACTGTTCGGTGAATATTAGCAGGAAATTAAAATCACCTCTCTAAAATAAGATGAGACTCGTTAGGTCCAAAGTGTATGCATGAAGCAAATTGATGTGATTCGAACACTATGGGAGCTGTGCACAATTTTCCATCCACAGGATTACACAGTAATAATTGCTGCTTCGTATTGTTTCAGCTAATCTCTGTCATTCCAACGCTTAAATCACATTGAGAAAACCAACCGTAATTATGACTTGTTTCACAATTCGAAACACTACTTTAGATCTGCACAAGTTCGTAATTTTCTGGTTGAGTACATTAGAGTCTGTGTATATATATATATAACGTCCTACCCACCGTAGGATGTTGTTTTGTCTTTAACATCGCCAACACCTGAACATTCTGCCGTAGGGGGTGGGAAAGGTGGCGGAGTGAGGAGTTGGGCGGGGGACAGAGGTGAGGAAGAAAGGGGTGGGTAGTTTCCATGGTAACAAGAGAACGCCAATTTGCATAGTAAAATCTTTGTCCCTGTTAATTGGGGTGGCTGCGAAGGTATAGAGCATGGGGAACGGTGAGGTTAGAGGGGACACGGAAGCACCATTTGCGTTGTTAAGTGTCTGAGCTAAATACACATGATAGTTACTATATTAGAGCGTGGCGAAGAGAGGCCTATCGGACGGTATTAGATATTCAATAGCCAATAACAGTGGACCCGGATTCGTGAACCCTCCAAACATTAGTAATTGATTCAGACGAGGGACTTTTAACACCGAGCGACAGAGATATCTTTTCTGGATTTTCTTGTGATTGGAAAATGATGAAGCGATTTATCGAAAAAATATCGGTGTATTTTCTGTGGAAAGGGAGTATTATCTATTTTGACGATGAAAAGCGTCACCTACATTAATTTTATTCGACTGGGTTCAGTGCATTTAGCAAAGGAGAAACAGACGAATATGAATTCTGTTCAAGTTCGTCACTTTCTCCCTTATTTCGATCGAAACATTTATTTTATGTCTTTTACTTCGAATCTGCATCAGATATGACAAGTTTCAAATGAAATGAAAAGTAATTTCCTTCGCAGGTCGACATTAAAAACTTAACCCCATAATGAAAACTTTCTTTGTTTCTGAATCCAGGTAAAAATTATCATTCATCTCTCAGAAACGGATTCAGGAATTCGGTCCTGAACTTCGCCTCGTAATAAAGAGCAAAGCAATTCGACAGTAACAGACTCCAGTTAGCACGATGATTAGTTTTTTCATAAGAACTTTGAACCACGAAAAGGAAAGCAAGTACCACATTGAGGTATATCCATAGACGAAAAGTAAATTCTGATCCATCCATTTCGTTAATGAAGCTTGGTTTAGATGGTTTAGCTTTTATAAGAACTCACAGCATTCCATTATTCATGGTCCCATCCATTTTAGATGCAAACCAGTCACCACTAGCCCGTATCCCCCCAACCCCCCTGTCTGCCAAGCAAGCTTGCAACCCCCGAATACATCCCTTGGGGCAAACGACAAGGCAAATCAGCTAGACATCGGTCAGAAGGTGAAACTTGCTGCTTTCAATAAAGAACAAAGCGTGTCGTGGTAACTTTAGAGGAAAGCTTCAAGTTGAAACAGATTAATTAAGCATTTTAATACATATGACGCTGCATATAGGCAAAATAAATTTTGATTATGGTGTAGTAGGGATTATTCACTTCACTAGAAGTACCACTTTTGTTAAACACCCAGGAAAATGTGTTAAGTCTAGACTTTTGTAGACATTTTTGTATTATAAATTACACAAGTTTTGTGTTAAAACTTTCACGATTTTGACACAATCTTGTGGAAAGCGCAATTTTACACAGATTTTGTCAACTTCTGAAATTTGTTGTGGTAATTTTGCTTAAAATTACTAAAAAGCTGCTTTGGAATGGAAAACTAAGACTTTTACAGTAAATGGTTCGGTCCGTTTAATCTTTATGGTTTAATCATCGACATCGATACATGCAGAATTTAGATAGACAAGAATCACTTTAACAAAAATAAAATCTACGTGAAAATATTTATTATACAATTATTTACAAGGCCATTTAAGCGAACGAAATGCAAATGCAGTTGGTGACTTGGTGGCATCTTGCACTGTTTTAAATCACGTGGGTGTGTGGGGGGAAGGGGTAGTGGGAGGGGAGAGGGGGGGATGTCGTGGTACATATCCGAGAGTGTGAACTAGAGCAAACATCCTATGTGAATATTTGCACAACTCACCTTTGAGATCAAAGGGCAATACGTATAATATATCCCATTTGGGGTTTTAAAATGGTTTAACTTGTGGATAAAGGCACCTCCAAGTCAGAAAGTTCAGGTCAATTTTCTGGACATCAACATTCGAAAAGAAACCAGTTCGTGTGAAAGTCGAAAACAAAATAGTAATATGGAAATAAATAGGCGCTTCTAAATATAAAAACGACTTAATTAAAGCTCTCACAATATTTTTCACATTCTATATTTCATATTCACAATCTACAAATACCTTCAAAACTTGCATATAGATTTAAAATCATATACTAAATACAATCAATTAGTATGTAGATCAATAAATATTAATTAGGATCCAGCATATTGAAAGACGACGACAGCACTCCGTTACAAGTGGGTTGCATTGCACCAGACATTACCAAGAAACGTTTCCCAGCAGAGAGCTTTTACCTGAGCTTTTGCAAGGGCATAAGTCAAGGTCGAGTCGGGGAAATAATGGATAGAGTGAGTTTACATTAATTTGCAACACAGGAGGCTATGTCAGTTTTATAATTTTTACGGTCTCCTTCCTATTATTTACTGTGTATTTATTAACTTCTTCGCATTCGGCGTCCGTATCTTGACACAGTATCATTTGGTTGGCGTTGAAACCCTGGATGTTAATCGCCATTAAACATATTTCGACAAGATTAGAAACTTAATAAAAAGGCATAAACATTTCACTTCAAGTATTCAATAACTGCGTTTTAATTTGGATTTATTAAATTTCATAACAAGCTTATCAACTTTTTAAATTCCACATAATATTTAATTTCGTGTCAATTCGTGATGTTATTTTAAACAACAGCTTATATGGTTATATAACATCAATACTGATTTTTACTCAAATAAGGTGGTGAATAAGAATTGGGAACACATCAAACATCAAAACATTATATCAATCTGATCTTCATCAACGGTAACTTGCTCGAAAAAAGTATGTCCCACGTAAATTAATGTGTCTTCATTCAATCATAAAATGCTCATCGAAACGATTTTAATATTTTTTTATTAGTAAACTTGCGCCATTTGCATTACGCAGTTGACCGTTTGGCACGGCCACCTAAATAACATTGAAGAGACGAGAATAGTGTTCTAGGCAATTACCGACAACGTAATATTAAGCAGTAAAATTCTAAATTTATTGAGGGGATCGATTGCACCATTACATCTACCTACCGCGCGTTTATTACAAATTCAAGACGCTTTCGCAAATGTCTGGGCGGCTTAGGTGCGTGATGGCGAATCTATGTTGTGAGAATTGCTTTATCTAAACCTATCTAACCGATGGATGCGATGCTCTAACTTGACCTGACCTGGACATTATGTTCGCTCGATTTGTTAACCTTTGACATGCAACCGAGTGTACCATTGCCAGTCCGCATCCTTACCTATAGATTGAGGAAGGAAGTGAGGAATCTGGTATGCCATTAACGAATTTCGGACAACAAATTGGTCTGCTTTTCAAAGTACTTAGGACAAATCCTTTATTAGCATAATTAAGAAGGTAAATAATGTGTATACGCAAATTAGTTTAAAAACTTCACCCAGGTCATTTTTATAATTTCCATGTGTACCAGCACGAAATTATTTCTCGGTTATAATTAAATTCTCTTGTAAAATATCAACTGGGATATTAATTTACTTCCCTAAAACCCAATCACCAACGAAAACATCCAAGTGGCCATACCCCGAATGTGGGAGCTTAATTAAATGATAGTCTTAGGCCGGACCTTAGAGACTAGAGAGTATAAGGGACATTAAACCATTAGCTGTTCACACCTACTCGACCACCTCCAGCAGCCGGCGTTGAACAATGCCCTGGAGCCCCCCCCCCCCCCCCCCCCAACAGAATAATAACTCGTAGATCAAATAGAACCTGAAACTGCTAATAAACAAGGACGTTTCAAAACAAGAAGAAAATATCAAGTCGCACAAAAAGATAAAGAAGTGCAACTCAAAATGAAAACAATGAAGATGCTCAAGCTTTTCATTTGATAAAGAAATGGTTTTAATAGAGGTGGTGTAAAGGTATTGTTGAAGGCTGGACGTCGCACCTAGACCCCCCCCCCCCCCCCCAAGAGTACCATTTCATCCCTCATCCCACTCCTCTTTCACCCCCTTGTGATTACTTGTTAAATCTCAAGTTGGGAATAAAGTTACCAGTGGCACAGAGTGCAGGAGAGAGAGAGAGAGAGAGAGAGCGAGAGAGTGAGAGAAAGACAGAGAGGGGTGGGCAAAGGCAGTTATTGTATACGCGGTAACAGCACATGCGTTTAATGAAATTTTGGCCAGTGACCTGGGACCTGGACTGTTCTAATGATGCTCTTGGGTTCAAGAGAGAGGGAAGATGTGTGAAGAAGAGAGGGAATGAGAGAGAGAGAGAGAGAGAGAGAGAGAGAGAGAGAGAGAGAGAGAGAGAGAGAGAGAGAGAGAGAGAGAGAGAGAGAGAGAGAGAGAGAGAGAGAGAGAGAGTGGGAGATACATTAACTGAGAGGTTACAGGAAAAGACAGGTGGATGTGGGCACGGGGGATGAAGAATGCCTGGACAACAGGAAATGAGAAAATGGGAAGAGATGACCGAAGTTGAAATTTGACTGGGATGGTGTTATAGGTATTGCAGGATGCTAAAGGTGAGGTCTTCTGAACTGGAAATTTCAATAAAGTTTAATATAAAAAAGTATCGTTGAGACAGATATTACTGCTAGATGGAAATAATCAACAGGCAGAGGTCTTAGCTTTCCTACGTGTTGCTAAAGCAGGGGTGTGGAAAGCGCGGCCCGCGGCCCATAAAATTAGCTGCTGGCGAGCTAATTTTATGCGGCCCTCCACATTAAACACGTGTGCCCTAAGATGAGGCCTGAAATAGGTACATTAAAAAATATTTTAGATATGCATAACTACACTGAATCGTTACTAAATTGCATTATTTGGCAATTATAATTTAATTTTGCTATTTGAGGCTATTTTGTTTAAAAACCAACCCCATATAAATATTCTCGGGGACTACGCCCCCAAACTTTTTTCTCTTCTTTTCTATAGTTTATGTGCAATTTAGTTAAATATTAAATTTTTTATGCAGTTCTGTTTGCAGCATATTGTGTGCAACATAAATTATTTCTTTCAGTGTGTCCATAAATCATACATTTTAAATTATTGGCTGCATGACATCTTTGTGTCTCTCAACTACGCAACAGGGCCCGCGAGAATTTTTCAAACTAACATTTGGCCCGTTAGCAAATTTAGTTCCCCAACCCTGGTTTAAAGAGACAGCAGCGCCCATTTATACATTTCCTAGTTCATATTAATTTAAAAACCAAAACTAATCATCCAGCATGTAGAAGTGGGCTATTTATCAGACATGGAGCTATTTAGCCATATGATTTCACGAGCATCGCTTGCTGGAAGAAAAGATCCGCAAAAGAAGCGAGCATTTTCGATTTAGGAAAGGGGTAAAAAGTCACCCAACAAAATTGTATACGATTTATTGATATTGTTTATCGGATCTCTATGTGGGTCTATCATAAGGGCGCATATAAGGGGCAAGGGGCAGAGGGAGGGGAAGGGGGGTCTCTGATGCCTTATCCGCTCTACCACACCTGGATACTAGGATAGAAGTTTAGAATGATCCCTTTTTGGAAAAATGGCATTTTTAAAGCCAGCACACATAATGGTAGCTATAAAAATCAAAGTGTTCTTTAGCTGCACTATAATACGGGAAGGGGAAGGGGGATTTCTCGACCCCCCTTTCTCTATATATATTCCAAAGTTATAGGGTATTCAAATGGAGTGAGATGATCAATAGGACCCATATCGGGAGTATAAGACTAAGGTATAGGTAGGAAAGAAACATTCGTTCTGAATCATCTTCATTTGGTTAGAGATTGAACAGCCAAATCGAGAATCGAACTAGCGATTTATTTTATTCTTTTCTCAGATAAATTTTCTAAAAAAAAAGGGTTTAAATTATATCCATAAAAATGTGTCTGCTGAAATTTACCGTTTCATTTGGATCAGATGAAATTTTCGTACGTAAGTACTCCTGAAAAAATATGTCCACCTTATTGTAGAACGTGGCCACTAATAACTTTATATTGTGCCATTCGCCAAGAATGTTACGCTGGATTAAATAAAGGCAAACTATTTTTAAGGTGCGCGCCTCGTAAAATCCTGAGTGCCTTTTGCTCAAGTCATGTCAAGATATGAAAACAATGTTCTTGAAATGGTGATCGTTCAACGTGTCAAAAACATAAACTTCAAATATTATCATGGAACTAGAAAGTGATATAATACTATTGCCAAAATAAAAAATGGATTTCGATTAATTACAACAATGGTGTCATACTAATGGACAACGTGAACGTATCAAAATAATTCCATCGTCATCTGCGTTCAGATGCAGTAACACATCTCGAGTGTACAGATTTGAATCTGGTCCATGGGCAGACACCTATACAACATGATGCGGTTGCTGTATACGTTTGGCAAGTTCATTGGAACTTTGCCATATTTCACAATTATTATCTTTAATTATCCAGGTAATATTTTGTTTATTTTTCACATCATGCTTGACGACGGATTTGCGACATCGTTTCGCCTGAGATGAATATAGGAAACGTTGTGTTTTGAAAACGCACCTCGTAGATATTAGGATGATGAAATCACTTGGTCTGCCCAAGAAGAGAACATCACCTCCCACCCACTTTCGATGTTTGTCATATGGTCAGTTAGGTATATTGGAAGCTAAATTCAGAAATATGCTTATTATACTGATGCTTCGGTAAATAATTACGATACCTTATTTTGTTATTGTTTGTTAAAGAAAAAAAAAAAAGGCACGAGGAAATAATATTTAAAGGGTTTTGAAATTTGGAAGGGTTGAGGTTAGATAGGCTGCTTTAATTTGCGTCATTATTTTGCCTTTAATTACATGCTTTCTTGGAAATTTTGTAATAATTTTATTATATGATACTACATAATATAATTAATAAAGTACTAAATATATTACGTAAAAATAAAAATAACCCCAAAACATAGGCTCCATTACTAACTACATGCGTCACCACCTCGGTCACCACCTATATACTGCAGTTCTTCTTATTCTCGCTAGTGACGTTTTGACTTTTGCAAAGCCCAAAATAATTTTGACTTTTAAAGTTTGTATTTCAATTCGAGAATACATAATTTTCTTCTCGAGTAAGAAGAACAATATCGTGAACTTGAATATTGTAAGTTCTAGCAGACGTAGGCAAAGCATAAGAATGACGAAACTCTGTTCTCATTTAATAATGACGTAATTAATATAGGTGAAGGTGGCACACCTAAAACGGATATCATGTCCAAAGTCATGTTCAAAATATTATACAATCATCAAGCTAGGAAAGTCAAATGGTACGAGTTTAAATACAGAATGATCTGACTCATTACAGTGACTAATAGCCAGTTAAATTAGCTCAGTGACACCTGTAGGTACAAACAAATTTTTCTTCTCACACATGTGTATTGTTTAGTGTGCGCGTATGTTTTTAGTCTACTATTCACATTACACTATACGCTAAAACGATTAAAATGACAAGAACAAAAAAATACATAAAACTTGAGGTCATCGAACTTCCTTCCCATCTTTGTTGTTTATTAGATTGACGTCAATCGTTCAACTTCATCACTGTACTGTAGACTATAAAGTCAGCTCAGTTTAGAGAAGAAGAAAAAAAACTCTAATCGGATGTTTCGTGAAATGTGTGAAACGTAGAATAAATCGCTAGCAGGGTTTTATTACACAATTGCGATTAACCTATTTTCGATTGAGACAAAGGTCTTGTGTTCGAATCTGATGTGACTCGATTGATCGGGATGGTAATTCCAAATGCTGGTTGCCCATGGCAGTGGTTTTACTTGGCGGTGGCCTGTTCGTCCCCACGGAATTGCTCTTGAAAGTAAATACAATAACATATATGGTGTGACCACTTCCTTTGCACATGGTCATTAATAACCTACCTCACCTAGATGCGAACAAATATACTTCAATGAATTGTCGTGATAACACAGTCAACTAAATAAACTAAATTCTTGTTACAATTTAAATCTCAAGCTTGATATTTTGAGAAATAATCAATTGCCATTCATAAAATGATTACAATAAATTAATATAATATTTTTTTTTATTCTAATTTGCAATTTTGATCTCTCAGCTGGAGTATTTTTGTATATTTTTCTGTGATTACTTGGGTAAAAGTTCACACTTTAGTCCAAAAGTTTACTTTGTATAAAAACTAAAAATAAAACAGCCCAATTCTATAATCATAAATATGTGAGTGGCACCTGTTAAAAGCAATGCATGAAATACATCATAATATATATGATAAACTAACATTTTGGTATATCTATTTAAAAGGACCTCGAAATGATAAGAGAATGATAATGATCCTAATATAATGTTTACGTTCGCCATTTTATAGTTGTTATATAAAAGCAGTGAAAAGGGATCACACAAAATGATTGCAAAGTTTAAAACCATTCGTAAACATAATACCTCAGTGAGGGGGGACATTTGATAAAAATCACGACTCCATTAGGTAATTGGCTTTACTATTATTGAGGTGTACCCTCCACACCTACCCCCACCCCCTATTATCATTGCCTATATAAGCTACCCCCTATTTCGACCATGTAGTGAAGAGAACATTTAAACCGCTTTCAGCCATGGTACATTATTTCTCATCAATGACTACGAATAGCCTACCGAAACAATTGCCTAACTTCGGCTTAAGCGGATACATATAGTCTTTCCACTAGTTTTAATACAATGCTGATGGTTTGAACGATATTGTATGTGAAAGATAGCAAGATTGTAGGTGAAAAGAAGAAACAGCACTGGGTGTTTTGGATGTTTCAATTGCTAAATATACTAAACCCAGTCGTTCATAACTGTTTTCAGCACAACATTTTTCGATCATGAAAGAAAAATTAATTATTTTATATTTTTTCACTTTAAGGGATGTCAAATCGTAGACAAGATTTTTCAGATATGAATTAAGCATTATAAAAAATGAATAAACTAATAAATTTAAATAAATAAATTGACAATGTTTAAATTACATTGAAATTTGAGGGTTGATTAAGTCAAATTTGAAGATAACCTACATTTACCAGGCTCTAAAAATCAAATTAACAATACATTTTTTTTTAAATTTGCCGATCAAAAGATATTCACTTATTTGGACCAGTAAAATCTATTCATATGACCTTGGTCACACATGAAATCTTTCTTCTGGATTTAAATCCAGGACTGCAGTATCAGCAACTACAGCTCTGTTTTTTTAACTCTTCAACTTTTGATTTTTCTACACCCTATCAAAATAGGTGTGCATGCTGTGTATATACATAAAGCATTATTTGGGAGAGAACCTGGTACTACAGCTGCCCCCGTTTCGGTATTACACATCGTAAAATGAAATTGCAAACCCAAAAACCTATCGCGCTTTTTTGTTATGGCACAAGCTATACAGTTTCATGACAATAAAAAATATCACACATAAATCGAACAACCAGTAAAATGCCCCTCCCCCCTCCCCCTTCCACCCCATCTCAACACATGAACTTCGTTAGGTATTACTTGAGGACTTAAGTTCACAAAAGCGGTTTTCCCGTTAGTAAAAGTGCGATAATTTTAGTCTAGCGAAACAAAAGTTAAATGAAACAAGCAAAACGACTTAGCAATTCAATGTATGTAAAGTTATACGATAGATTGATTGACATTAAATTAAAATCTAAAAAATCGCTTATATTGAAACAAACGTAAAAAAATCAAGCCATATTTTGCAATATTGGGTATTTTAAGAATTAATATGATTCCACACTCTGAAAATATTTTCTAAACTTTCTACCAATGCAATTATTTTCGTGGCTTCATTAGCACTGTTCTATTATTTTGATGCAAATAGTGAAAAAGAAATTTTTAATTTTTAAAAGAAAATTAAGAAAAAACAACTCAGTAATAACTATTTTCATCTATCCCAATATTTCCCATACTATTGATAAACACAGCATCCGAAAGCTCCAGAGTAAGCGACGCTCAAGAATCTGTGAATGGGGGTCACAGAGGGGCCCCCATAGCGTACCCCTATGGGGTGAGCTTAGGGGTGCGTGGGCTTGGGTGGGGGGGGGACACATAAGGGCGACAGCACGCGACCATTGTTGCACCCTCCGCATCCATTCGAGCTAATCTCAGTTCAGGAATATATTAAGGACTAGTTTTTCACAGGAGTACTGCACTATCGACAATTCATCGTACAACGTTTTGTACGGTGAAAAGGTTCAATAGAAAAGCTTGGGGTTTCTGTATGGCACACGCGCTCCCGAAAGAAGACTCGAATCATTACGCTTCATTTCATGCTAGACTATAGGTAGTTAATCACCTCCGTTTATTTTAGATAATAGGTTTAAATTCTATTACAACAATCAGAATTAAAATTCAATTAAGCTTTTTAGACAAACGGGGTTGTTTTAAGAAAATTAAACGGGCTTCTTTTCTAACGGTAAAACCTAGTAGGTGTCTCCTTACAGATAACAATAGATGTTAGTAAACAGTTTGGAATTAATTAGAAATGTTTTCAAATGTAAGGTGTTTTGCTCATGGTATTACAATCCTAAACCAGGTTGTAATGATTGTGGGTGGCTCCCATAGCATAAGACTGTTCGTACGGAAAATCTACAAACTCGCGTAGTAAACTGATTGTATTAGGTGGGTGCTTTTGCGACTATCCCATTGCAAACCTCTGGATATAGGGGGAAAGTAATTCCACGAGTTTGGGAATTGAAACCATTGGACCATTTTCTCAAAGTGTTTAGCTTTTGGGTAGGATATTGTTCTGGGAGTGTATATATGTCTCATTCTCTTTGTAATATTGTGTTAATAGGTATGGGAAGAGGTGAAACGTTTAATTCGTTGCGACAGTACAAAGTTTAATAGCGCAATTAGAGAAATTGAAACTTTCTAGTATCACACCTTCCGTTTTCCAAGATTTCCTTAGAATAAAAACGGTGTTTTTCTTTGTAATTTCGTTTCATTTCCATTGCAGCTTTCAAGTTCGATCAGTTTCGTTCGATGAGACGAAAGGTATAGTGTTATAAATGTTAGTCCTATTCTGTAGACTGATACGAATTGCCAAATTAAACCTTCTGACCAAACTAGTGACATAAAAAAGTCTTTTGTTAGAGGACTCTTTATTCTTTTGGCAATAACACAAAGTTATCAGAAACTTTTACAAGGAAATAAATGATTGTTATTTATTAAATACATTTCCGTTGCGACTATGGGCGCAGGTATGATAGAGAAAAGTTCGAAAACAACCATAATATAACTTATGATGGCTTAATCACATAGAAAACAAATGAGAAAAGTGCTGGATTTTATTTCTTTGCGTCATCGGATACATTCAAGATAAAAAGTTTTCATTTGTAGATGGTCTCCCTATTTTCTGGGAAAATATCCCGTGTTCATAGTTCCATAGTATTAGGGAAGTCTCGTGAAGATTAGATTTCAGAATAATATTTATTTTATGAAAGTAGAGATGTTGCTGAACACAGATGTGCTATTATTTTTGTTGTGGGAAGAATAGTTCTCAAGGAAATAATGTACAAAGTTTGAAAGATTTATTCTAATTTTAAAACAGGAAAATTGACAATGACATCACAATGTGCTATATTGGCATGGCAACACAGGAATCACCATGGCAACACATTGTTGGAGACTTGGAAATTACATCACTATGTTCTGATTCTTGTTACATGCAGCTTCCCCCCCCCCCCCCCCCCAAAAAAAAAATATCTCATGATATTTGGAATTTGATTTTTAGGAATGAAAATTTTAATTTTCACTGGTGATAAGTGTGTCTGTCATTATTATTTTATTTGTGTAGATATTTAGAAATTAACTATACTGCCTAACAAAATGTCACGATACTTCCCTTAAGAATCCCCCCCCCCCTCGGAAATGACAAATTGTTTAACTGACCATGTCCGCACACCGATATTTTTATTAAATTCTCCCACCTTCACTTACTAAAAATTTAATTTAAAAAACTAAAATTGTTCAACTGGGCTTCTTGTTAAATTGAACGAGCTGTCCAACCAACCATAGTTAAACGATTACTTTTTTTACATTGTCCACCTTGTTCAATTGGCTCAACCACGTTGATGAACCAAGGAAATAAACGAACGGTGTTATTTATTTGCCTCAACGACCAACGTGATGACGTCAAACCAACCACACTAAATGATAACCTCTCACACTGATCGGAGCATTTTTATCGTCTTCTTTTTTTACGAAAGTTTATATCGATTAAGAAGGAGAGATGAACAGGAATCTGTCTTCTAAGGTGACCACCCATTGGATGAATTCTATGAGACGTCTTATCATTAAATTCATCATTAAAATAATTCTCTGAAATCATCATATAGAAGGGAATAACCTTTATAAATACGTAAAATCAGAGTAATTATGGAAGAGGCAATCGTCTATAAACACGTTGGGCAATAAACTTTGACCTCATCAATAACCTAGATTTTCAGGAAAAAATAAACTGGGAAAAATGGCATTGCTAATCAACACGTATATGATATATATAACTACTTCTGCTGAAGGATATCTAATTTATCGCGCCCGGTAATCATATATAATAATGTGATATCTTCTGCAACTAATTAACAAAATTAGACTTTAGTACAGTTGTGAAAGAGTTGAGAAACGTTTTGCAAGCTACCAACAACGGAAAGGTTAAATCGCCATAAAATCTGCAGAGCGAGAACGTTTTCTCATGTGCGCCAATCTATTCATTCATTCGCTTCCATTGATAAAAAAGTAAATAGTATTTGTTCTGGTCATCCAAATATGTACTGGCAAATTACCAGCTGATTATTAATCATCTAAGAAAAAAGCTAGTTTCACGGACAGTGATAATTTTTTAAGAAGTGTTTGTTGTAAGGAGTTAAATTTAATTGGCTAACCATTTGCAGTTGATCACTTCACGTAAGCCTGTAATGTAGCCGAAAACTTTCCTATGTAGGGGAGCTGATATTTTCAACGTACATTTTTTTCAAGAGTGGAAGTGGTAAAATCTGTAACAATAGAAAAGACAGGGAACTGGTCAAATTAGTTAGAGTATCTTTACGAGTTTTTATATCATTTGGTAGGTTGTGATGGGGGTGGGGGGTAGGTTTTGGTAGGAGGACCCAACTAGAGAAGTTCTGAAGCTGTAATCTACTCGCCTCTCTAAATTTCCTCGGCTCTCCTATCGGCAATCTTTCCGGTGTGTGCGGTGCGGGTTGCCTAGTGGCTCCTAGAATACACTACAGGGGTCGGACAAACTGGAGCCAACAAGAAATACTATGGGACATCCTATATAGAAAAACAGAGTTATTGCCCAGCGACAAAGATAAAATGATTCGGAAAATGAGACAGAGGAAGAGAGACACAAGGAGTAAAAGAGAAAAGTATAGAGAGAAAAAAGGGGGAAATGTAGTGTTTTATTTATTTTATCTCGTACAATAAAGTATAAGGTTGTATCGTAGATGAAGGTATCCTCGTGCTACTCATTATAGACCTAGTTTAATTGGCTGGCTGGTTTCTGGGAATCAATCATTTACTTACGAGACACGTGGAGGCGAGATTGAATAGTGTTTAGCATAATTCACGAAGTAATATTTGCTAAACTGTAAGTTGGAGAGAAAAACTCAAATTTCAATGCCGGGTAAAAATTCCATTTGGAATCGATTTGTTGATGATTATTTGAGTTTTTGCATTTATAGTGAAGTAAAATCTACTCGTCGCAATGCTGCTTGCGAGTCTGCTTGCGTCACTTCGGACTGCACCCAATTGAACGTTTGGGAAACAACACTTACGAAACAAAACAACAAAACTGGATATAAACACGAATATTCCACATGCAATGTATCCTAAATTTCTTCCTAGAGCAATCGTGAACTCCTCCGAACAGGTAAACATCAAGAGATTCCGTAGAAATGCATTTATTTAATTGTACCTAATCATGTTAGCAGTAGGTATAAGAGCCGATCTTTCATGTTTGACGGAAAAATCTAAAACTAAAAGCTTTCTCAAGTTTTATGAAATCCTTTTCCACGTAAAGTAGAAATACATCAATTTATAACTAAAATATAAAACAATGTAGCTCAGGACGTAAGTGTCTTCTATTTTATTCGCGTTTCAAAGAAAACGATTACGGAAAGATTTTAACACATGTTTTATCACGACCTAACCAGAGCGAGAGGGCTGTATACTGGAATCTCTTGCTACTGCAAGTCGTCCTTTAACTTTCGCCAGCTTTCCCCCTGGTACCATCCTTCCCATTTCTCTATTTTTCCTCTCTTGTGTAAGTTTGCAGGGAAGGGTGCTAGCTTCTGGATACAAAACAAGACCATAAACGGATCAAGAATAAAAAGTTATGTTCCCGAAAAGAGGGTATTGCTGTATAGATAAGTGGATCATAGAAAAGAAAAACTAAAATTGTAATAAGCTTAAGAATCGTAAAAGAAAATTTCACGCTAGTGCGTCCCCTTAATTACAGTCCATTTTTGTGTTTTCATCGTAAAAGCACTTCATCCCAAACTCGAAATATATCCATAACACATCCATGATTCCATCCATATAAAGCATCCATGATTGCATCCATAACGCAAATAATAATTTTCTGGAGATTTATTTCAGAATGAGGATTCAACATTCATTACTAAATCAACCAGCCATTTGGTAAACATCCAGACAAATCTTCCAGCTCGGTCCACAAAATAAAAGTTGAGGTTCAAAAGGTGTTTGTAAGACGTTCCATTTCCATCTCGTTTTTTGCCTTGGCCATCCTCATTCTCTTCCCTTTTTACACGTGGAACTATAACAAAAATTCCTATGGGTCGTTTCTCCTAAAATCTCTCTTTTTAAAGAGATGCTGGATCGTCGAGACCTGGACCACCTTTTCCTCCCCCACCCCCGAAACCCCCCCACCCCTTCCTTCTCTCCCACATCCCCTTCCCGTGCTCTCTCTTTCTAGCCATATGTCCTGTTGTGATTTACAAGACCTGTCTCCTACCACTGGCTACCCTTATGCATGCCCTTATACACTCAAAACAAAAAGGTAGGAAACACACGTGAAGTCTTAAAACAAGGGAGAAATCTTCATAGTTATTGTTCATTATTATTCCTAAATATTTCATTACCAGTAAGGAAAAATTGAATTATTGAACTGTTAACTTTGATTTTTTCATCACATAAACATCATCTGCTGCCATCGGCTCTCCTATGGAATCGCTCACACCTTCGTTTGATGAGTTAGTTAAGGCTCAACTAGACTAATAATAACATAGAGGCCATATATAGGGCAGTCTTCGTGTCTACAGCATCTGTGAGTGATATCTACCGCCATACTGGAGCCCAGCTTCCTTACGAGACTGTACCCACTACTTGTTCTGTTCTTCCCGACAACGAATTGTATAAAGGTAAAAGATCCCCCAAAAACAGGGAAGAATTTTCCTTTTTTAAGAGCTTTGTCTCCAATGTTTCTCTCATATATATTTCTCTCGTTCATCCCATACAATTCTTTATGTGATTTCGGGTGTCACCCGTTCATTCCTGCCACTAGCGTATAAATAAAAAAGACACAATCAAAACTTTAGTGTTACAGACAAATAGCATAATGGGAGTCATATACCTAGTAAAAGAAAAACCGCTTTGGAAAAAAGCATAGATTTTCTTTCTCTACGACTTGATTTTCTTTCAAGAGTAATGTAATGAAAAGTCGTGATCCATCATTGTTGTTATGACAGAAGAAAATCATAGTCGCCATTTTCGTTTGTACGAAGTAATTGCACTTTAATTAGTTTTTCCTCTTCACAATTTTCAGCAACAATTCTTAATTCTGTGACCGTTTCGAAAGACCAAACAAGATCATGGTAAATAAACGAAAACTTTAAATAAGTTTAAATAAGTATTTCAAAACTTGGTAGAAACTCTCTAATTGTTGATAATTAATTTATTTCCTTTTAGGAGGAGTACTTTTCATCTAGTTCGGCTACCTATTTATTAGCTATCCTGTAACCCGTATCTTCTCGCTTCTTCTTACTTTGAAAAATCTCACATCTACCTCTCTTTGTCTTACACCCGTAAATATCGCCATCTGGAAATCATCACAATTTCAAATCTAACATAGCGCGTCACAAGAAATCTTCAGGCAAAGAAGATTCAGACCTTGGAAAGCCGGGTTCATAGTGTCATATTGTTGGGCTTGGGCGAGGGATAGGGAACTTCTTTGTTTAGATTTAGAATACCATCGAGTTAAAGAGAACACTTGCTTACAACACTTTGTTAGAATAGCCCATGAGCCTCCTTTAGAATATGTTTATTTGTTTTTCGTTTTTCGATTATCATTGGACCTTATGCTTGTCAACCCGACAATAAAATGAACTAAACATAGTAAATAGAATATTGAACAGTTTATAGAACAAAAAACGAGTAAGAATGTAATAATTTTGACGTTTATTTTCAGAGGATCTCCAATAGCTGATCAAAAGTTACAAATCGTATTTCGGTCTTTATAAAAAATATTCAAAACTGAAAGGGTTATACGTAACGGATAGGAACAATTTCCAAGTCACCCCCCCCCCCCCCTGAAGCTTTGTAACAGTAGGAGGGGGTGAAATGGGGGAGGGGGGGGGGGGGATGTCCAAGCTTCTAGTTACGACACCAACATAATATATTTTATCCCCACGATATCTCTCTCTCTCCCGCTCTCTCCTCTCTCACTTTCTCTCTCCAAAACTTAAATCACGATTGGAACGAGGGACAAAAAGCGTTCTCTATGTCCTAAGCTAAGCGTCCATGATTTTGGACCATATAGTCAGGAGACACCCTTCCTACCTTCTCGCTGCTTTCTAGGTATACCTCAAGAAACTAGTTTTCCCTCCGACAAGATGGAATCTCCCCCACATTTCTCGACTTCTCTAGTATCTCCTCTCTAGGATGCTGGGACGTTGACTACGAACAAAAACACAGACAAGTCCTACGCATATAACCCACCAATAACAAAACAAGCATGGCCGAGAAGTAAGAGATAAATTGGCTACAATCCTTTCCTCCACTTATACCTGGATATAGCATCAAGCCCATTAAGATCCAATAAATAAATTGCAGAATGCGTAGGTAGGAATACAATATTAGACTCAAAAGAGGTCATTGTACGAAAATCGTCATGAATTCAAAAACAACGGTCAAACAGTCGAACAATAATAATACGGTACTACACATTTTGAGACTTGTGGGTTGTCCACTAAACTGATTAGCAAAATTAATTAATACAAACAAAGGGATGAGTCCCTAGAGAAACAAGGGTTAAGATGGCAGGACATGAAGCAGTACTGGACTGGTCATTTATACATTATATCCAGTGACAGTAGACTATATTATATACAATGAGGGTTCGTTCATATCTTACTCTTTGGACCTAGGGATTGGTTCGTTTAATTATACGTTGTTTGATAACAATAAGGAGCAGGAAGAAGGGGTTAGATAGTGATGTCTAATTATAAAGGTATAGTGATTATAAGCGTCCAGTTTCATTGATAGACCACAATCCGTTTTAAAACCAATATTTTGCAAAAGTCAAACCAATGATAATGTAGAAGAGTTCATTCTAACAAGATTAATCTTTCTCTTCTGAGAACCAGATTATGACGAAATTGTTTATTTCTGGTCGACGACTAATAAATGAGACGTGAATGAGTCATTGAAGAATATATTGTACATACACGGACACAGAAATGACAAGTGTCACCCATAAGGTAACATGGACAACGCGCAATTTTTGTGACCTTGGCATACCAGCTGAACTCTGGGAATATTTAGGTTCCCAAAGAACTCGAACATATTTTTCACTCATTCATCAGAATTATTGTCTGCCCAGGTTGTGTTGAATTGGTGATTCCATTTTCGAATCAATAAGAAACAATAAGAAACTATAAACATTCAATAATAATTTGTAAGACAGCATCGATTGGAATCTCACGTTGTTATCAACCATATTGAAGGTAGGTATGGAAGATATTAATTCTATTTTGGAAACCAAGCATTCAATAATAATTTGCAATAAGTAATTATAGACTGATTATAGGAAATTATAGGAAATTCCTAATTATAGGAAAACTGACCGCTTCGGACGTCAACAATTCAAACAAGGCAGCACCATTGTGGAACTCAAGTAGGTACTTACTGAAAATTTATTAATATAATTGTTGCCAGGATAGGTACTTAGTTTAATCATGTTTAATAATGTGTAGGTTGTTTGTGGTAGAGTGTTAACTAATATTCTGTTTGGAATCAACCAAAGAGTTTGATATAATAAGGAACTATAATTTAAAATTGCACTAAGTTTGTATGAAAATGAAAGCAATGTTCGGAAAACGTCATAAATAATTAGTATATATAAGATATCAAATTGGTATACAACACCCCCATATGCAAAATCAAATATGGCTGCCCCCATGCTAAATAAACAAAGCATGCTGCGAACCCGGCAAAAAAGAAAAACTACCCTTAAATCTTAATAAATGATTTGTCGAAAAGTAGACAAATCCAATAAATAAATTAGCAATGTATTCGTACAAAACATGATAATTTTGTACGAATATTTTCAAAGATAAAACATAAACAATGAACACGGATTCAATTTAGGCTATGAATTAATGTCAAAATTACCGTTTTTTCGTTGTGGTTTCGCTTGTTTTCTTCTCCCGCCTCTTGCTGACAGATCTGCAGTTGATGATTCCATTGTGCCAATGACGATGTTGATTGTAATGTCAGTAGAAATGCTTCTTCACCTTTACCCATCAAGTATCACACAACATCCAAAATTCTTCTTCACGGTAAATACTTCTCATGAAGAAAAAAAACAGCAACAACACAACAATAAATCAGCGGCACTCACTTATTAAATGACATCTTCACTGATGTCAATTGAAAGTAAAAAATAATTTTTAAACCATCTTCTATAATTATTTACATGACGTCTCGAATTTTATCACGTAGTCTAAAAAATATTTTTATGTTGTATTATATACAAAATAGCTTCACACAATATTAAAATTGATCTAGGTATATGAACACGATTTGTTTCTTGCCGCCAGCATAGATTTCATGCCGTCTGAACTGTCGCACAGCACACCCTCTCTCGACGGCAGTAGTCACGATACGCTTTTACCTTCTCTAGCCGCACGTTTACCGCCCGCCCAACTGACTCGAAACCCTTACACACCATTGGCCAGCATCTACCGTGACAGGAAGCCTATTGGTTGAAACCAATGACTAATCTTACACGCGTTGTTCCACGTTTTGACAGTTAGACAATATTACAAAATTATTGTTTTCGAAGTAATATTTGAATTTCAGGTTGTTTTGAAATTTTCGAATGTTTTCAAATAATTAGTATGTTTTATGACGAAGATAATTCAAACGGAATTTAATTGAAGTTGGACGTAGGTTATAAATGTTTAAATTATGGATATGGATGAAAGGTAAGAAGCAGAGATTAGGGCGAGAGAAAGAGAGAATGAAGAGGGGTTAGAGATGACGGACAAATAGGAAATCGTATGCCTTGTAACTGTTCAATGTGATAAGGGAGAATGAAAAGTTCATGAGAATCCCGCTAGGTGGCGATACTGCCAAGAGAGGGGATACTACTCTAGTCCCTATGAACATTCGCTTCCAATAAAAGAGACCCTGAAGACCGACGCACCAATAACTATTACGTACAAAATACAAATAGAATGGCACGGTCTTTGTAACCGCAATGGCAATAATATTATTTATTAATTATAAATAGAATTGTCATAATAGTTGAATGAAATACAATTGCGAATTTGAGATATTTGTAATTCACTATTTACTAATTAGTAATTAGGGAAAGTAGTACATTCCTATAGTTACGTGATAATTTTGAAATATTATAAGTAAATGATGGATTACAAAATATTCAAAATTGCAAAAAAAAATCAAAATAAATCTATTTTGTTGAACCTTCATCAAAATATAAAAAATATCAAATATCAAAATTTGTTGAACTCCGTACTTTCTGGCTGTTTTTCCTTAAGTGCCCACCAAGGTTTCAAATGTAGTGCCCACAAGAGTGTCTACACGAGGGAGGGGGAGGGGGGAAGGAATTCCACAAATACTGAAAAAATTGAAAATACATTAACAAATTATTATTAAAAAAAATAATAATAATAATTTGAGAAAACATATTTTTAATTTTTCAATGCATTTTCAGCTTGTTAAATTTTCTCCAAATATCTTCGAAAACTTTTTTAAGTGTTTAAATATCATATTTATTGATATTTTTTTACAGAAAAAAATATACAGATATACAGAATATACAAAGCCAAACATTGAGTCGAAAAAGACAAATATTACCCCTTTTGTGCCGTTATATGTATTAAAGTTTTTCCAAAACACACCAAATACACCAAATGTAAGCATTT
Organism: Leuctra nigra; assembly: GCA_934045905.1. Classification (NCBI taxonomy): domain Eukaryota; kingdom Metazoa; phylum Arthropoda; class Insecta; order Plecoptera; family Leuctridae; genus Leuctra; species Leuctra nigra. The sequence continues at coordinate 21,517,368 of OW203763.1, read as the reverse complement.
TCAGCTTGTTAAATTTTCTCCAAATATCTTCGAAAACTTTTTGAAGTGTTTAAATATCATATTTATTGATATTTTTTTACAGAAAAAAATATACAGATATACAGAATATACAAAACTAAACATTGAGTCGAAAAAGACAAATATTACCCCTTTTGTGCCGTTGTATTAAAGTTTTTCCAAAACACACCAAATTGCTTATACAATCAGTGTTTTGATTAGATAATTTTATTTTTAACTAGATAACGATAAAGATAAAGATAACCTGCAAAAATGTATCTATTGATAAGATAATAGATACATTTCCAAGAAATCATCTAGATAATAGATAAAGATAAAAAGTAATTATATTTTATCTTGATAGGTAATTGTAATAGATAATAGATACATTTTTAACAAATACTAGTAGGTACTACTGTTCCATAATTATTTTCGAATCCTAAATTCGGTGCTCAAGTTTTTAAAAAATGGGGTCGTCATATCATCTGACATTTGAGGTTCGCGCATGTTCATATACAAATTCATTTTGAATGTTATATTTTTTATAACATCAGTATTTTTTATCTGGATAAAAATAAAGATAACCAATTATTTAATTATCTAGATAAGATAATACATAAAAATAACTATCTAGATCATTATCTAGATAATTTTATCTAGATAAGTCACTCACAACACTGCTTACAATCGAGTTATAAAACATTCCTTGAATACTCAAAAGTCAAAATTTGCCTCCCCCTTGCATAAATACTGCCTATACGTCCATGGGAAACTCCAATTGTTAAAATGTTATATTAAAGTAAATTCACTATGGTTAGATTACAAAATCAAAGAGGAATGATGTCATTTCACTTAAGGCTTAAGAAAAAGCAGTTTTTTGAAAAACGATTACAGATTGTAGGTCAAGACCGAAGGACATGTGGAAAATTCTAAAAACATTGTATACAAAAAAGGTAAATGCTAAGTAGAAAAATTAAATCTCAATAATGTATCAAAAACTGGAAATTCGAATATTATGCAGAAAATGTAATCATTATTTTGTCAACAGTGTTCAGGAAATTGCTGAAGGTATTATCAGCCCTTTAACTCTAGAACAAGTATAGTAAATAACGTTCAATACACCGTTACTAATACCTACATTTTCAAAGTTCAAAATGTCAGTGAGGAAGACATTTTCTTAAAAAAGTAAACTTATAAAAAGACTCATAAGCTGGTCAAGATGGTATTAACAACAAAATATTTTAATTGTCTTCTCCTGTAATTCTTGGATAGGATTTCTTACGTCTATTGTTAATACATCTCTGAAAGAAGGTGTGGTACCTTCTAAATTGAAAATTGCCACGATTGTACCGATTCCCAAGATCCCAAATGCGTTGGACGGCTAAAATTATAGGCCGATTAACACACTTATGTATGTTATGTGTATGACACACATGTGTACTTTACTTATGTATATTTGACTTATGTCAACAAATAAAGTTGCACTATTGAAGTAATCTCTTACGCAATGAGTAATGACTCATGGCACCATACAAATATGATTTGATGAATGCAGAATTACTTGTTTATGAGCTCACCTCAAGAATCATTGAAATAGACTTCCGCCCTTCTACCTCTGATGTACAGAACTTAATTGTGAATGTCATTATAGGATATTTTGTTTTCTTTTATTCACGAATCGAACAGCTGGCGCTACCTTGTGACTTCTATCAACAATTTCAGCGGCGTAACAATGGAACTGTCACGTGCGGGAAAGTGGAAGGGGGTAGATTCATTACCTATTCTTTTCCGCAACAGAGGTCGCTGATTGTAAATTTGTGTCACTACATCGTTCTTGTTTGAAGCCCCTATGTTATTATATTTAGAGAAGAACTTTTAGTATTTTATCAAATTAATGGCCATAAATATCGTAACCAATGAGGTATATCCGAGGTGCGATTGTTGCTAGTTGATGAAAACCTATTTATTTAAATAATGCTTAATTTTTAATTTATTATATTTTCATAATCTCCACTTTCTCTTTCTCACTCACCGGTTGCAATCGAGAAGTATAATTTGATCTGTCCTCATTGTTTGGTAAAACAAACGAAGGCGGGTATGAGGAGACTGGGCCCTCCACAACCCGCCGCCAACATTTTCGTATAAGGGCGGGGTGCGTGCACTCTGCCCGATAAGTCTGGTCTGTAACCGAGGTGTGAACTCGGGTCTCTCATATGAGATCTGTTGTTCTTGCTTCCATCAACTGTTGGGAACTGAGTTCGAACTGACTATTCTGGACCACGGAGTCACTTCATGGAATAATGAGGTATGACTGGTGTTTAGGGAATTATTGTAATCTTTGTATATTTTCACGTTCAAGCTGTGTTAGGAAGTACCTTCCTAATAAATTGTAATTGAAAAAAAAACAGCTTTCCAAGTTGAAAGTTCTGTGTGGGAAAAGCTATTTTCCACATAGGTACACAATTTGCAATTTCCGGATACACTGTTCGTACATTATGGGGATATTTAATTGTGTCTAGTGGAGAGGGCGCACCACCCAGCCAAGTCGTACTGTACACTCACACTCACTCAACATACCGGTACCCTTGAGTCCGGTACCAAGGCCGGTACTGAGGAGCAGACCAAACACTTTACTGTAAGCAATAAATAGCATGGCAATTCGGCCTACTGCATTTCCGCCTTCATTTCACTGCCATTAATTACGCCGAAATGAAGGCGGTCGTGATGAGATTAAAAAATGGATATAGAATAGAAAGGTACCCTGGTCAGGTTCCTTAGCAATCAATTCTTGTTATTATCAATGAAATCAGAGCTCACCTACTAGCTAGAGGTAGATGACGAGTTAGCGTAGAGTTCATCGGATGATGACATCACATTTTTTTTCAGCCAATCCATTTATTTCGAATACCATTTTGTTGTTCTTGAGTGTAGTGTACCTACTATAGTCCTACTACCTATAGTCTTTTGATCAATTTTTAAAAAAAAATCAGATTGGCTGAAAAATCAAAATACTCGATTCCAGGCATGTCTCGGGGGGAGGGGGGGGGGGAGACAGTGGCGTGCCGACCTATCTAAATTTGGTGCTCAAGCACAGTCATTTTTTGGGGTTGGGTGGTCCCCGCCAGGGGACCTACCCACCTTGAGATACATTTTATAATGTAACAGTGATACATTCACCACTCATACAACTTAATGTATTCACACAAACATGGTGATGAGGGTGTATACGTCGTATTGGTGCACAGCAAACAGTGACATTGTAAAAAAGAAAGGGAACAAATGATTTCTATCAAGAAAAGTATGCAGTGAACATGTATATTTGTGCTAATGCTTGATCCATTTTGAGGGTTGAGTATGACTAGGTGGGTGGATGATTGCAAAAACTGGTCGATCATGGTTCGGTGGGTGGATGGATACTTAAATATTTATGAAACAATATTCAATTGCCCTATTTTCAGTACTTATTGAAAGGATTTGATTAATCATAAAAACAGGATAACTGTTAGAGAATCATCCTGTATTTGCTTTCATGCTCCTGCATGCTGGATCGAAAATAGTAATTTATTGTCAGCAAATAAGCATAATAATCGCTGTGATACATTTGTCTGTGTATAATTTATGGATGTAAATTAACGAACATGAATCCATTGAATCCATTGAGTACCAAAATTATTTTAAACCCGTCCTTGGGTAGCCTAAAACGAAAGATCATTCACAATTTTTGTTCCTACCTGTAAAACCATTTTAAACGTGCGCTATATTTTAATTGAAAACCAAAAAATAGCAGCGCGGCATTTTTAAATTATGTTTTTTTTTAAATGAATGACTTTTCTGTTTTCTATCAAAAATACAGTACCTGTAAAAATGTATACCTATAGTCAAAAACAAAATGTTTCGCTGCGCGGCTATTTTATGTGTGATTTTATTGCTAATGTAAAATCAATTTAAACCCGTCCTAAAGTAGCCAAAAAACCAAAAAATTCGCTGCTCGGCAAAATTATGTATGAATATTTTTGATTAATTATTAAAGAATGTATTGTTGAAAATATAGTACCTGTAAAATCATTCTTAACCCGCTTTAATGAAGCGAAAAACAAAAAAATTCGCTGCGCAGCTCTTTTATGCATAATTTTATCACTTATATAAGTTAAGGACTTGTCTGTTTTCCTTAAAAAACAGAGTAATATAAAATCATTTTAAACCTGTCCTATAGGTAGCCGAAAACCAACATTTCCTGCAACGCATTATAAAGTGTGCTTTTCTTTTTATAAATTAATCACTTTTTGGTTTATTTTTAAAAAAAATACAGTAGCTGTAAAATCATTTCAAACCCGTTCTTGTAACCAAAAACAAAAAGTTTCGCTGCGCGGCTATTTTATGTGTGATTTTATTGCTACTGTAATATCATTTTTAACCCGTCCTAAGGTAGCCAAAAAGCAAGAAATTCGCTGCGCGGCATTTTTATGTGTGCATTTTGATTATTAATTAATTTCTTTTTCTTTTCTTTTTTTAATTTTAGTAAAATTATACTTAGTAGGCACCTGTAAAATCATTTTAAAACCGTTCTATTGAAGCAAAAAAAATTGTTCGCTGCGCGGCTATTTTATGTGTGATTTTATTGCTGCTGTAATATCATTTTAAACCCGTCCTAAGGTAGCTGAAACCTAAAAAATTCGCTGCGCGGCACTTTTATTTGTGATTTTTATACATGAATGAATTTTCTGTTTTCTTTCAAAATCGTCCTACCTACCTGTAAAATCATTTAAAACTCGTTCTAATGTAGACAAAATCCGAAAATTTCGCTGCGCGGCATGTGGGTGCAATGCATTAAAGAATTAAATTAATTACTTCCCAGTTTTTCTCTTCCATTAATGTGTACCTATAATCAATTTAAATCAGTCTTAAAAGTAGCTAAAACTAAAATAGGTAATTCACTTCGCTTTATTTGTTTCATTGTAGGTAGTTTTAAGAGGTGTTAACTTCATCCAACATTAACAATGATAAATTATATTCTCAAGTTTATAAAATACAGAGTAAATAGTCTAAAATGCACCAAAAACCTTCAAAGTTGGTATTGTAATTGAATTTTTTCCGAGGCTATGCGCCCCGGACCTGCATGTACTTGCTTGGCGGCCCTCCCCCCAGACCCCATTGAACGCTGCCCATTTTATGTTCTTGACCATTGGGGGTGGGTGGGTATACCCACCAATGACTTAGCACCGGTCCTCAAGATAGGTTCGGCACGCCACTGGGGGGAGATATAGAGAAAGCAAATTTAATGTAAATTAGTGAACAAATTTAAGAGTAATGTTGAAGAAATTTTATTTAAATGTAATGCCGGAGATCAAAAATAGTAGTGATAGTATAACTCATACAGCACTGGGGCATATTATGTAATTGGTATGGCTTTCATGCATATATATTGTGTTGGTGGAAATGATGTTCTCATTGTTAATTGTGAGATTCTGAAATAATGTTTTGTCTTTGATAATTAATAATTGCACCCTCCTTAAGTTTGATCCCCCCCCCCCCTGAGGAAAATGTCTGAGGGAGAAAATGTCACTCAAGTGATCATTACGATTTAATTGTCATGGTAACTAATTTTCGGTCACATCGGTCAAGACTTAGACATTGGCACTTGAAATGTAATATTATTTTGATTGTTTGGATGGAAATCAGATACTTATGTAGCGCAGTTATTTTATGCTTGATAGGGATTTTTAGTTCGAGGTTTTGTTTGTTGGACAAACGGTATACTGCTGTGCTCGCTCATAAACGCGTAATACAGAGCGTTTTCCAGCAACTATAATAAATTCGGTAATTTCTGTAACTTGCACTAGCTGCAGTCAAAATCGGCCACTCACGAGGGTAAAAACAAGGACTCCATTTATGTAGGATTCTTGGAAGGTAAAGCATATTTTGTTGTCTAGATATATGGAAACAACTATGTCACCCCAAGACGTATTTTATGTATTGAAATTTCCCAGTTTGTCTGGATTTAGGGGTCTGAATGGTTTATAGACTAGACATGGACGGCAGGGAATGCAAACTTTACATGACCATTGATTTGACATAAAAAAATATGTTTCGAGATAGAAATATTATGAATAAAAAAATATTGAAGTTTTCAAAGTTTCTTGCAACAACTTTCAAGAATTGAGAGGTGAGGGAGGGGGTCCGACGGGATGGGTCCAAGCTTTTGTCATAAGATGAAGGGTCCGTTGATAACATGAATAAGAGTTAGACAGTGTTTGTGGAACTACTGTCATGTCAGTATATTGTACCTAACAGTCAGCGTAATACATCACAATGGAAAAGATCGCAAAACATTTGCAACTCAAAATCTAACCCAAAAGAGGTAACTTTCTGTGGACGAAAAATAACATTTACCAATTACCTACACACTATAGGTTTGTTGGAAGTTTTCCATTCATCCAATTTGCGATCTATTTTGTAAAAATGTCATAACACACCACAGTATACGAAGAGAAAATGTGTCTACTGACACGAACATTTATTAATTTGAACTCCGCAAGTTATAGTCGTACTTCTAGTTGCCCTGCCAAGCAGTCTAACAAGGGAAGAGTGTAAAGGGTAGGGGTCCAGGGGAAGAGAGGGGAGAAGGGTGAACAGCAATGTACTTTGTCAAGGTGCAATTTTCAAGATTAAAACTTTTCGTATAATGTTATTTTTTGTGTTAGTGTTACAAATTCTTCTCTGCCCCCCCCCCCCTTCCCCTCCTCGCGGCACTTCCCCTTGGCGTAATTTCAATTAGGCTCGCTAATGGATGTATGCTTTCATCCCCAGAGTAGCGTTCTTTCGAATAATGTTATCAAATCTGACACTGGAACGAAAATATCACTTAAAAATTAGAGTAATAATAAAATGAAGTGATATAACTCATACCGCACTGGGACAGATGTAATTGGTATGGTTTTTAGGTGAAATAGAAAACACAAAATTTTAAATTAAAACCAGAGTACCTACATAATACTAAAGACTTTAATATTATCAAGGACAGGTTTCAAATAAATGAAACAATATGGTACAAATAATTACAAATCTTTATTATTAATTAAACCAGAATTTTTTAACACACAGTTTGTGACAAAAGTAGTCATCATATTTAAAGTTCACACTTCCATAAATACACTTCAAAATTTTGAATAGTCTTTATACACTACATTATTATTTATTACACAATAAATAACGGGGAAGATAAGTTATAATTTCACTAAATGGACGGCCTTCAACTTAGACGGCCTTCAACTTGGACGGTGGTCAACTTTTAGGTAAAATTATTTACTGAGATCACATGAGTACAAATAAAGAGTCAGAAAAGATGGTAACGATAATAATCCACAATTTACAAGTAGCTTAGCCAACATCCACAATACTGAAAACCGCCTCACTTCTTGGAATCAACCGGGGCGAATGCAGCAACGAAATCCGGTCCAAGATGTGGCAGATCGCTGGCTCGTAGCATTCCTCTCGGCAAGTTATCCGAGAAGAGAGAAGCATATTGCTTCAAGATGCGGATACGCTCCTCCTCGATCAAGCGCATGCGCGACTTCTCGTTCTCAATCAACTCTTGATCGTCGCGCATGACCGCTCTCAACTCTTCTGCGCGACGCAGCTTGCGCTCTTCGATGATCTTCGAAGCTTGGATGCCGAATTCCACCTTCATCTTCCTCTGTTTCTCTCTGGCATATGCATCGATGTTTGCCTTCTCTCCCATCTCCTTGATGAGTAGCTGCCGACGGATCAAGTCTTGTGATGCCTCGTAGTTGAGTTTATCGACGCGCTCTTGCATCTGAACGAGAAGGCCTTGGCGAGTGTCCACCTTCTGTCGGATCTCGCGCTCGACGTCCTCGCGATGGCGTTTGTCCACCTTCGCGTCCAACTCGGCAGCCATCAGCTCCTCAAGGATGCGGTCGCGTTCTTCGTTTGCGCCCTGGGACATACGACATGAATTCTGAATTACTACGCTCGACAATGACACGTAGAAAGTGTCATTCATCTGGCTATATTTAGTTACAAGCACAGTACCAAACTTGTAGGTACACAAATTAAATGCTTTTTGTAGACAAACAGATTTTTATGTGTTCTTTGTATAATTAATTACAGCCAAAATTTTTTACTATAATCTGTATTTATTTAATTTTTGTTTATTGTTTATTGATCACACTGATCACAAAGTGATAAGACATGTCAATTAAAATAATATTAAAACTATAACTATTAAATTATTAAAAAGGCGAACATTGACCATTTTTTATACCAATCTGCAAACCCATTTATTCTCAATGGAAAAAATTGTGTTTAGACTACTATGTTTTCATCTTCAACTTCTATCCCCACAAATCTGTAACTATAATCGAGGAACATAGTTTCAAATTGCAATGTCCATTGAGTATTTTTCTGTTAGATGTGGGACACGGATACTATAACGGCCAAAAAGTTTTTGTTTCTTACATGCTAATATTTATAGAAAAATTTGTTTATCTAAGTTAACTGTTTTTGGACGTACTATTGTGATTTGAAACAATGCTCCACAATTACTTCAGGGCATAGAGATAAATATGGTGATAAAATATGATCTCTTAATAGGTAACTGGTCTTTCAGACTTTTAAGTTGAGTATAGTTAATGGAGTTGAGAGAGATAAACTTACCATTTTCTCCATAAGCTGGCGTGCAACTTCTTCTTGGGCTACAAACTTGTGGAGCGACTTCTCCTTCAACAGTTTTGCTTCCCGCTCCTCCTTCAGACCTTTCTCAATGATGAAGTTCATCAGCCGTCTGAAATTCAAAAAACAAGACAATAACAATACATTGTCCGATGAAGTCTAACTCTTAGAAGATACTATCTGAGACATCATGCACAAATATCACATAAAATACCAAAAAATATTTGGCAAAGTAATCATTGTAGAGATCTGTTTCAAGTAGGTAAATTGCAATTTCGTACGTAAGGTTTCAGGTAATTGGCAAATTTATACAAATTGTTTGAATTCCATTTCCATGTAAAATTCTATTATGAAAATCAAAGAAATCTACTTACTACCTGCTATCAAAAATATGAAATAAAATATCATTAAAGATAGGGAGTAGATAAAGTGGTTTTAGACCCAAAATCTTCAAATTTAATATGGTTTTACGAATTGGATTCTTGTATCTCAAAGTGAGCACAAAAGTGAAGTTACATCACATACTTATTGCAACTCGAAGCAATGGTCAGTAAATAAAAACGTGACTAAGCTTACAACAATAATAAACCCACACGAACGAAAGTTCTAACAACTTTCATAATGAAAACTAGCTCCAAGTTTTGTGACACTGGAGTGAAGCAAAGTGTATCATCTTACATGTTCTCAGCTTTGAGATACTCCTCATCCCTCTTCCTCCAGACTTCGCGAGCACGGTGGAATTCCAGCATCTCCTCCTTGGTCTGCTGCATCTTCTCCATCTTCTCGGTCCATAAGCGTTGGTCCTCCTCGTGCAGAACCCGTGCAATGTCATCGGCCATCAGCTTCTCTCTCAGGAAGTCTGCGTAGAGTTCGCGTTTAGTCTTTTCTTTCTCAATCATTTGTTCCTTGAGTCCTTCCTGCAGTTTCATTTTGTTCATCTTTTCCTCGCAATCGAGCATCTTGAGTTTTTCTTCTTCGGAACGCCAGACTTTATCTTCAATGGCTCGTTGGGCAGCCACAATTTCCTACAAATAAAAAAATCATTAATATTAAAATAAAATCTGAATAATGCAGAAATAAGTTCCACTTGTTTCGATTTTAGATCTAGGTTAGTTACTCAAAAATAAATTATATGACTCGAGGGCCTATGCCTAGTAGGTACCTAGGTTCTAATGAGGTACTACCTAGTACCTACCTACTACCTAACTCTTGTGGTTTATTTGTAAAATAAAATAATTAGTGGGCAGATGTTTAATGATTTTAAGGGGAAAATTTGCATATGGAACCATGATGGCCTGGGGGAGGGCCCCTTAGTCAGTAGCATACAAGTAAGGAGCATAATTTTAGAAAAAAATCCAAAAAATTCCAGGAAAATTTTGAATTTCAGGAATTAATTTGGTAAATTTTTAAGCAACTTGTACACAAGTAAATCTTTACCTAGAAGAAAAATAAGTGGGCAGATGTGAACGCATAGAGCATACACCCTGAAAAAAGAGTGAGGGGACACGTTTGCCTACGTCTTCTCCCAAATTAAGCACGACCTCTCCCCCCCCCCCCCTCCCATTGCATTGCTCACATACAGGGTTGGGCAAAATACTCCGAAAAAGTATTTGAAATACAAGTATCAAAATACTTTCAAAAAAGTATTTAAAATACAAGTATTAAAATACTTTCATTTTCAGAGTAGGTATTTTAAAATAGTACAAAATACATTAGTATTTTAAAATACTCAAAATACTAAAATACTATAGAAAGCATTATTTTTATTATTTTTCAATATTTTATTAAACTTTCGCAGTGGAAAACACCGATACTGATTATAGAACTGAACAAAGCTACTACCTACAGGTAGCACTACTAAGACTTGATGGCAAAAGAAATTTGTACCTTCACAACACACATTGCAATGCTCACTTTTTATTTTAAAACTGAGGGGGTTTAGGGGTATTTGACGAATTGCATTTCCAATAAATCACTCATATGTGGCAATTATGGCTTTGTTGACTGGTTACAGGAGTGGTTGGGAAGAGAGAGCTGTGACTGCAGCAGGTAGTTTCTACCATAAATGTATCTCACCAGTCAAACCACCCCTTTCACCACTTTCAGTCTTGAATGTCAAAAAAGAGGGTATCATTCAAATGCAGGTGTGTTGTGGTTGTGAAGAAATGAGGGAAAATAAAATAGTACTAAAAAACGTGTTTTTCAACAGAAAATTGAGGTTTTTCCTCTAAAGTATTTTAGTATTTTGAGTATTTTGAAAAAAGTAAAATACTCTAAATAAAGTATTTAAAATACAATACTCAAAATACTTTTCTGCTCAACATACAAGTATTAAAATACTGATGTATTTTTAAATACTATTTTGAAATACTTGTATTTCAAATACTGCCCAACCCTGCTCACATAACGACTCCATGCTTGATCACTGTAGGTACTTGTTTGTAATTACATTGAGAAAACTATCTGAAGTTAATTATTTGATAGTAAAATAATCTGCATGTCTTATTATTAATGTCTACCAACCTGATCTCTCAACTTATTGGCTTGTCTCTCCAGAATCTGGTTCATCTGTTCTTTCTTTGCCTCCAGCGACTTCAGGCTGGCTTTTAGTTCGCGCAGTTCTGGAGTCTCGTCCACAAGTTGCTGGCTACAGGAACATTCGGTAAAAATATCACACAGTCAGATGATTAATTATATAGTTTACATAACAAAATTATGTAATTGATACAAAATATTTTTTTTACATTTACCTATCTGGTCTGGAAATGGAAATGCAATGAAATTAGAATCTGTTTGCAATTTGACATTGTGAATCTGGCATTGAGACAATATTAGTTTATCTCTAAACACCAGTGATCTAGCATCGCCTTCTGATTGAATTCCCTAGGTCACTGCCTCCAACGACAACTAAAAGCGACTCCATGTTGATACAAACTATTTTACATGCAAGTGAAATAAGAATTTCATAAGTTAACAAAACGAAATGAATGCACATGCACAAGCAAGTGACTGCAGAAGAAGGGAATGTTATGCCACTTACCGACGTTTCGCCAGAACAAACTCTTTGTTCTTCATTTTACAGACTTCGCGTGCAATGATTGCTTCCTGCTCCTGTTGTTTCTCATGCAATGGCCCACAGATTTCATACTGAAACATGGTTCATAGGCAACATTTAATACTAGAGTCTAGGTATAGGTACACTCGGCCAAACAAAAATTGAACGTTGACCAAATTTGAAAGACTGCTGGTCATGTCCCACAACCATCAAAGCTTGTTATTATCATTGAAATGTGAGGTCACCTACTAGAGTGAGACAATGAGATCGCTTAGACTGACTTCTGATGGTGCGATCTTACATTTATCAGCCTATCATTTATTGAACGTTCAATTTTTGTTTGGCCAAGTGTACCTACTTTATTATTGTGGTCATAATACTCTATGCGGGCTTCTTATCCTGTTCATGTGCTTATTATTGCAATGTACAGGCTGTTCAATTTACGCTTACAACGCCGTTAGGGTGTAACTAAGCAGCACCATCCAGACCTTCCACCTGAATTCACGCTTTGCCAACCTAAACGTTCCAAAGTGAATCTGCTAACTTGAATGTGCCACCTAAGTTCTAGCGATTTTCATTTTGTTGTGTTGGTGCTAGCGTAGTACATCATTTTCGTTGCCATCTTCGCTACCATAGTCATTGTAAAGAAGATTTGAACAAACTGCATGTACTTCTAATATAGATACTTGATTAAAATGAAAAAATAAATAAAAAGTAATTTAGGTAAATAAAATAAATAAATAATTGCTCATAATTGCTGAACTAACATTTTCCATTTAAATATCTCTGGGAGCCGGAGATACTGCCAAACGGAATGTAGTAATAATTAGTAGGTAGGTAGGTAGTACCTACTATAGTAGGAAGAAATTGTATGTTATTATTAAAAAAAAAATCTAGAACATATTGATTTTCAATCTCTCTTCTTTGTAAGTTTGGCCTTATTCAGCAGAGCTAAGGCATCACAATCACCAATCACCACAACACACAATCATACAATCACCGTCACTAGCCTTCACACTTTACAATATTAGGCTCTCCGAGTGATATTCTAGTATCTTAGTAGTAGTATACCTTTGTCGACCATGCACTGAATGAATTGCATAGGTACCTAGAATAGATTGAATAGATTGTTCAACTAACTTACATCCTCATCAAGTTGTAACTTATAAAGCTCTTCATTTTCAGTAAAGAAACGATGGCTCAGCTGTTTAAGTTCGTTGAGATTCTGCTGCTTCACTTTCTCGCGAATACAATGCTCTGCTTTGACATTTCTTGTCAGGCGCAAGCCTTCAGCCTCCTTTGCGTTATTAATTAGGAACCTGCTTCGATTGGACTGCAAACATTAAAACATAATATTACGACAGGCGAAAAATATAAAGTACGTTTATAATCAGATATTGATGAAAACATGTCATGTCTTAACATTTTACAGGTACAAGGGGGCATACACACAGCAGGCTCTCTCGCAGAGCCTGTACCTACCATCTGCATAACTAATGGACTGGGATACAATTTCGTATTAATAGTCATTAGAGCAAAGCATAGGTACTAGTTCCTCTGGCATTCCATTTTAAAAACTTTGGGGTTCTCTTTTCTTGAATGGACCTAGGGTTGGTAGGGTGCAGTGAGTGACTTGGTAGGTAGGTACACTCCGCAAACAAAACTTGAACGTTGACCAAATTTGAATGACTGCTGGTCATGTCCCATAACCAATCAACGCTTGTTATTATCATTGAAATGTGAGGTCACCTACTAGAGTGAGACAAATACAATGAGATCTCTTAGACTGACTTCTGATGGTGCGATCTTACATTTATCAGCCTATCATATTCATTGAACGTTCAAGTTTTGTTTGGCCAAGTGTACCTAGCCTAGGTAGGTAGGTACCTAGGTAGTAGGTAGTACCTACTAACCTAGGTACTGTTAACTTACCATTTTATAAGGATTTCTGATAAAAAAAATGTTACATAATATGAAATGCTATTATTTTGATAACGTGCTGTGTTATTGAATATAAAGGTGTAGATTAACTGTTAGAAAAATTAAAATAATAGTGGACTTTCAAACTCCAACCGCACATTTATTACTTGTAATACTTTTTAACTCTCAAGGCCAAACCACCGCGTAGAGAACAGCTATCTTCACACTATTAAATAGTGTGAAGATAGATGTTCTCTACGCGGTGGCCAAACATTGTTACCACAGCCTTCTCAGTAGCAGTATGGTTGGATCACCGCCACCTATATGTCTGACAGTTCAGAGTACAGTCAGTTCAACAAGTGAAGTACCATCAAGTGACAAGTGCATGCTAACCTTTTCTTGACACTTGCTTCGCTTGCTTTATACATTGAGCGTTCACATTGTGCCTCTATATTATCTTCTTCTATGGTGCTAGAGTAATACTATGGTTATCTTCCAACATTTTCCTATCTACCAAAGAGTATTCAAGTAGACAATAATGATCACAGAAGAGGATGTCGGTGGTACAGGGACAGGTTAGTAATATCACTGGAAGTCTTATGTATTGACCCTCTGACATCTCTTTATGCGTTATCAGATCAGCGGCCATGCACCTAGCTGTACCTAAGAAGTTGGCACAGAGTCGTTAAGATATACAATCTTTCAAGTGTTTTTGTACCTACCTATTGATGTTCACAGGGACCACAGTGCAGTCAGAATCCGAGGTAATACCCGGAGCTGTACGGTGTTTCGATGACACGAGTCCAGACTCCGGCACTGATAACAATTCCGTCTCGGAGAGAAGTGCCTCCGTTCAAAAATATGAGTATGTAGTCATATTATGTACCTAGGCTTTTAATTATTAAACGTGCTTTAAGCATTTGATTTACCTAAGGGATTTATTGTTGTTGTATGCATGTCGTGACAGTATTGCTAGTTATAAATTTGAATGTCAAGGTTTTTAACATAGTACATTAGTATGTAGCTACTTATGTCGTGTTTTGTAACAAATATTGTATAGGTAGGTACCTTAGACCTACATTACAATATGGGTGAAGGTGTCAGTTATTTATTGCAACTGTGCCCAGAAAATTGTCTACGTAGAAAACATCTTGAAAAGCAATTACTAATTAGCCCACCTATGTGGATTGAGGTGATATTTCAAAAGGTTCAATATCTCTTTGGCATCCATCCAGATAGTATTTTTCGTGTATAGGTTACCCCTAATTAGCTAATGTCTTGTTCATATTAGGAAAAGTGTTCTCACGAACACAATTTCTTCATTCAGTTTGAATGTAATTTAACAACACTGTTATTTAGAGATGTAGGCACTTGACTACCTAGTAATTTAATCTGTGTTAATTATCTCAGCCTTTCCATTGTGTAGTGAAACATCAGCATTTGCACTCATAGATCAAGGAAAGCGCAAAATGAGTTCTACCTACCCTACCAGTGCCGGTAGGGTCAACCTACCATACCGGCACTGGTAGGGTAGGTAGGTAAATTTATTTTATGAAGTATTGTAAGTCTTTGAGATTTGCCCTAGGTACTATTATTATATTTCTGAACCTATCTGTCATGTTTCACAGGTACCTGTACTACTTTGACCATCGTCATGAGTCTATAAATAAATATTGCCTATGTGGGTAACAATAAACACAAAGACAAGTTGCAATACCCATTATTAATTTTTCGATCATGATGTCGCACAAAATATTTAATTATGAAAATACATAGTATGTGACTGTTCTTTAACTTGAGTGTGTAAATAGTTGTAAGGAATGTTAATGATATACAAATGTTGACTGTACTATAATTTACAGAGAGGAGTGGACCCAAGTATTCCGCAACGATGACTTCGACTTGGGAGAGCTTCGACGGAGAGCGATTCTTGGCAATCTCCGAGCATCTAGGTTTCGAAGTGTGTGTTGGCGCTGCCTTCTTAATGTCTTCTCTCCCGACAACTCCACATGGTTACTGCAATTACGTCAGAGTCGGAAATACTATGCTGACCTAGTGAAGGAGCTATTCCAACAACCGTGGGAACCTAATCATTCCAAAGATCATCCACTGTCAGCGCATTCAGAGGTTTGTTTTTCACCACCATTTTTCATAGTCAAATTTTAGCGATATTCTCAATTCTGCAATGTACACTCAAACCAATAAAAATTGGTACTCGAAAAGAAAAGGATTCGCTTGGTAAGGTTCCTTGACAATTAATCCTTGTTATTATCAATGAAATAAGAGAAAGCCTACTAGAGGTAGATGATGCATTAACACAGCCTTCATGGGATGATGCCATCAAACCTTAATCAGCAAATTTCCTTTTCTTTTCGAGTAGGTACCGATTTTTATTGGTTTGAGTGTACATTAGTACTACTGAATAAACTTATTATACTTTATTATAGAGCAGGTAGCAAGGAGGACTGGAAAGCTGGAGAGGTCATTCGCTGCGTAGATTGAAACAGGATTTAAGCCGCCCTCACTCCTACTTTCCCCGCCGCGCTGACTAAGGCGAGCGAATGCGAATAAAATTACACGCTGTTAAATACGAGTATTATTCAAAATGGTGTAATTTCGCAACTATTTGAAGTATCGAGAAACAGAAAACAGGAGTACAGTCCTTAGACTCTCAGTTAATAATGCAACAAACTGCATATCACTAAGTTTATTAATTGGCGCGTAATTAGAATAGTCCTGGAACTCTTTTAACGGCCTTTGTATATGACAGCATGCAATTTCCGCCTGGAGTCACGGGAAAGTAGGGTTGAAAGTCCAGGCAGCCATCCGCTTCACTCCGCTTGTACACTCCGCCCGGCGAATGTTCCCTCCATGTACTATAACCTCCTTGGTCGGTAGTGAGTGGTCTATAATCGTACAATTCTTTTAATCATAGGCGCTTTTATATTTTATGATTTGTTGTGTGTACCTACTACTTTGACCATCATCATGAGTCTATAAACAAATATTGCCTATGTGGACTCAATGAATATTGTGAGTTCAAAGACAGGTTGGGGTGGGGGAGGGTGCTAAGAGAAGGTAAACATTCTGCCAGGGGTTGAAGGGTGGGGTTCCCCCCCCCCCCTGGTGCCAATGCATCTAACCTAATCTCAATTGAATCTGATTGCAGAGCATTTGGAATCAATATTTCTGCGATGAAGAATTATGTGCTGTGATTCGTCAAGATGTTGTTCGTACATTCCCCGGCGTAGAATTCTTTCGCAAAGAGTCGATCCAGTGTACGATGGTCAACATTTTGTTCTGTTACGCTCGAAAGAATCCTGCCATGTGTTATCGTCAAGGAATGCATGAAATCCTAGCTCCGTTATTATTCGTCATTCACTGTGATCAACAAGCCTTACTGCACACTAAAGAACAAGTTGAAGTAAATGAAGTGATTTCTGAAGTTCTGGATCCTGCTTATCTTGAAGAGGATGGATTGTATGTACTAATTGCAATAATTAGAATTGTTTAAACAAATATACAAAAGCAGCTACTAATGTCTTTTGTTTTCAGCGCTTTATTCAGCAAAATAATGCGTGGCATTGAATCTTGCTACCGTATCAATGACATGACTCCAGACGCAACCGGTTACTTTCCAACAAATTTGCGATCTCCTAGTGAAAAGGCACAGGCTGAAAATGAAGTAGTTGCTCAGTTGACATGGATTCGAGACCATCTTTTGGCACCCTACGATAATCAACTACATTTACATTTACAAAAACTAGACATTCCTCTTCAACTCTTTGGAATGTGAGTATATTTATAATAATTTACACTATGTAATAAACAAGCTACATTAGTTGCACATGTTTACTTTTGTTCCGACAGCCGATGGCTGCGATTGCTATTCGGAAGAGAATTTCCCCTCCAAGACCTTCTAGTATTGTGGGACGCTATTTTTGCTGAGGGGCACAACTTCGAGTTAGTCAACTATGTAGTTGTCGCGATGTTGATTGCAATACGACAACAATTACTCGGCGGAGATTATACGACTTGCCTCACGTACTTGATGCGCTATCCAGCAGCTGTTGATATCACGTATATCATTGAACATGCTCTTTATCTCAAAGACCCATCCGTAAGGACTTAATATTTGTGAATTTCATAATTTTTTTAAAAATTTGTTTGCAAGTTCAAACTGTTTTATAGTACTAATGTCAAATTTATTTTAATTTCAATCGTGCACATTTTTACAGATTCATAGCTTACCAGCAATGACGTCCTTCTCAAATTTAGTTGTTGGTACCCGAAATCATGGCTCTAAATCTTCGAACGCTGTCAGTGACTTTACAGATCCTAAGAAATACATTGAAGCACAGGTATTTAAATAATTTAACTGATCTTTCTAATATATTACTTTCTTATGTATCTTGATGAGTACATGAAGAAAAGTATAATTGGATCATGTACCTACACCTACAGTGCTTCTCATTAGTGTATTTGTGATTCACTCAATGACTTGGCGATCGATAAGTGATTACAATAAGTCTGTAGCGGAACAAATATTGTACATTATTAATCTGTGTCAACCTTTAGAGGGGTGGTACATTGAAACGACTGAAAAAGCTCTCAAATAAAACACCTCGCTGGACCGGTAAGCCAAAGGCATTGACGAATCCTAGGGGCGAGGCTGATGCCACGATTATCGATGGCTATACACTAGATGTAAGTAAATAATTTTCAGAAAATGACACAATTAAACTGGCTCCTTGTAATCCTATTTTTTGTGTGGTTTCCATTAGTTTAGAGCACATCCAGGGAAAGTTTATTTTAATATTTTTAATATTTTTTAAACCACCATGCATTCCAACTGTATTTGCTTCCACCATAGTATGCTTCCACCCTTCTGTCTTTATTACTTCCCAATTATCACATAATAGTCACCCACCACAGTTATAAAATTACTAGGTACATGGTAGTTGTCAAGTCAAGTCACCACCAGTGGCGAAGCGTACCTCCAAAAATTGGGGAGACACAAGACAACAAATAAATAGAAAATAGCGTATTTTGGCTTACCTAAATTTTTTGTATATTAACTCAATTCGACGCACTTACGAGTTACGACTTATTTTACCATCTCTCTGGCTAATATCGAGATGAGGCGTAAGCCGCTTTGATTTTAATTTTATTGAACACTTTTATTCGTATGAATGAGCGGCAAAACTGTTTGTTAATAAATAAATAATCGATAACGTCATTGTCAACTTCAGTTTCCATTTTAGTGATAAATAAATTATTAAATAATACACCGTACACAAACACAATACAAACGATTAACGAACTAAAATATCTGGAGGAAATAATACGTATAATCAATGCAATTTCAATGTGTGAACTGCAACTGACTTGTTTTCAAGTCTGACTCATTTTTCTAGATATTTTTAGTTTTACTGCTGACTAAGTGCGTTATGCGAATGTTGTGTGTTGCACAAAGGCGTAGGCGAGGCGGCTGGCATGGCACTGCGGTGTGTACATTCCAGTCAATCTGTTCTTGTTGCTGTCAAGGGACATTTTAATAACCAAGGAGACACGTCTACCTCGGAGTCTATTTTGCAAGACTGTTATCGCATGGAATGTCCATACGCGGGATAGGCTGGCAGATGTTAGTGCGAGTGCGAGTGGGAGAAAACATATCAATGCGTGAACAACGAGTGGAAGAAGGATGCAGATACTTCTGCGTTCGCCTGCGAGGACACAAGTAGCTTATGTCTCCCGGGTTATAAGATAGGAGATGCGCGCGCAGCGGCAACACTCGCTCGCTCGTAAAGACACCAAATTGAGCATGGTTTTCAACTGACAATCAATGTGTTTCATTACAACACCAATTAATACATCGAATAAAAGTATGATACATAAAAATAAAATACAATTACAGCAAATTTTAAGGTATGAAAGATATGAACAGCACTGTCCGCTTTTTCCAGGGGAGACACTGTCTCCCCTGTCTCCCCTGACGCTTCGCCCCTGGTCACCACCTAATCAACATGAAAAAAAAACGCTTGCATTAAGAGGCAAACGGAAGCGAACGGGAATCACACGGTTCGTCAAAGCGGTTTTTGAAATTTTGTCTTCCCACTAAATAATTTTAAAAAATCAGATAGTAACGACCCATAACAGGCCAGTAAACTAAATAATGCCACACACTGGAGTACTTTATGACCTCTGGAGCGACCTTAAAGTGTTAAATAGGATTATTTTACTAAAAATATCGTATTTAACACTTTGAGGTCGTACCAGAGGTCATAATGAACTCCAGTGTGTGGCATTATTTAGATACTGGGCTCTTATGGGTCGTTACTCGTTACTATCTAATTTTTTAAAATTATTTAGTGGGAAGACAAAACTTCAAAAAACCGCTCGGACGAACTGTGCGATTTTTGTTCGCTTTCGTTTACCTCTTAAGAATCAAATACGTATGCACTTACTTTTGCAACATTTTACTTTTCCTTGCCAGTCTCTGCTCATTCGTTTTCACGGCAATAGTTTGGGCTGTCCATGTTACTTGTTTATTTTCATATAAGAATTGTCATCCAGTTGTCAACCCTTTGATGGTTGTGCAGACAAATTGGGTGTTCCTAGTTATTGGGAAGTGTCTGATTGTTTGATCATATTCATATCTTGTTTGGAAAGCTTAGGGATTGAATTTAAATAATATGTAAAACATTTTTTAGGATCCTTTAGTGATACGAGCAGAGATTCAGCATGCTCACGAAGTGATGGCACTTTGTCGCTTGAAGCTGGTTCAGTATCATAAAGTTCTAAAAGAGAGTGTCTATCCGGCCAACACTATTGAGGCACAGCAAGCACTTGATGGAGTTATAGAGGTAAAACAAATAATAATATGATTGATACACTATATAGATAAGTTATCATCTCCAAAATACTAGTTTTAAGATAAATCAAATATATATACGTATTGTTAACAAAGGCTGTAACCTGTTACCCCATAATCTATCTACTATCTTTTGGACGTTTTTTTTTTTTTTTTTTTTTTTTATCATCAGAATTATATACTATATAATGAAACTAATGAAATTAAATTAATGAAACTATATATTTTCAGAACTGGAGAAGCATACAATTCTGAATCCAGTTATATATTATTTCTCATATTTTTTTTGAGAAGTTACAATATGTATAGAACTGGGGCATCAACATCTTTCCATTATATTTTACACAACAATATGCTGTTTCATTTCAGCTCTGCTCTTTATTGGAATCTCGTTATCGATCTCAAGCCAGTCCAGTTGTCGAAGTGGAGGCAGCGTATGAAGCCGGAGAAATACGACAGCGCTCTCAATCCATTCCGAACCGAAAACCATTGCCCAACGACAACATCGTCCAGCCGAAACTGATGCCACCAAAGAGTGACATAGCTCTAATAGTCTACAGCAAGACAGAAGGCACAGGCAAGAAGATCGTTGGTGCTCCATTACCAAATCCGATCAGGAGATTCACATCGTCAGATGATGAGATGGAATCTTAAAGTACACGGTAATTTTTACATTTATTTGTCGTTTCTTTATACATTGTTCCAAGAGTTCATGGTTAAAGAACAACATTTTTTTAATAATTTGAAGTTTTCCAACATAAATACAATTCTAGACTTTGTTTTGTCCTTGAATATATAAGCTTTTAAAATGATGATTTATGTTTGTTATTGAGTTAATCTTATGCTGCAAATTTAAGAAACTTGATTATGCTATTCTATTAACTAAGTTCTTCCCTGAGCTGACAAGTTACTATATATTATACCCAATGTTTTCAAATTTTTGATTGTAGGTACCTATAGAATCTATGTAATGCTCAAATATTAAATTACATTCCACTGGTTGGACCTCTAGTCTGTAATAAAGGATATTTTTATCTTATTCTTTCACCACCCAGTACTCTTCCCTACGAACAAGTAGGTACGAAGTGATGGCATTGAAGTACATAGTTTGAACTTGAAGTATTTAGTGTCAACCAATTAATATATTATGTTTCCTCACAGCTGAGAACGTTTTTTGGAAAATAAGGCACATCTTAGAGTACAGTAAGCGACAGGGCAAGTTGGACCCCAGGTATAATTTCCACCCCTACTGAACCTTCCCCCACCATGCTACCACGCTGCTGAGCTGCAATCTCGCCGAACAACAAGACCTGTCAAAACAAATTGACATGGGTCGATATCCAACCACCTCATTAGTTACAAATATTATTTTGTTGCGTTTTTGCTCAAAATGATTTAGTTTTTGTCAGATTATTATCCTGCCTTAAAATTGAATGTCATACCTCTTTTAAATTTAAAAAACGGTCAATATTTGACTAAACTACGGAAAAAGGTGTATCACTGCAAATACAGTTGGAAATTCGATTTGTCGCGGTTTATAGCCCATAATAAAGTTGCGTTTGTTTGTTTGTTTGTTTGTTTCATGAAGTTATATAAACGATCGACCAGGCAATGAATATTTGCTAGATTGTATGACGCAACTCCAATTGCATTTATTCAATATTATTGGACAAACAATGATTCTTCAAATCAATAGCTGTGCATGAATAATTCAAATTATAGTCGCAAATTTTAACAACGAATGAAGATGAATGAATCGCCGTGTTTCCAAGCAGTTTGTGTGCAGCGTCTGATGATTTATGTTACAATACACAATTTGAATATCATGATGTTCAAATACATCATCAAAGAAACGTAATAATTTGACAGCTAATTTATTAGTTTCTTTGGGGTAAATAAAGTTTTATCTTGCAAGATGGTCTAATATCTGATCATTGCTAAGGAATGAGGATGTGACGGCGGATCTTGAATGACTCAATAGTTATAGCGATATTTAGGTAATATTATCACCAATGTTTATCTTTTAGTACAGCTGACTCTTGTTGATTGTCATTAAATTTGGGGGTTTAGATTCTACTCGAGGACGATATTGTCGACAATAATTTGCATCAGTGGGTGTTTTTCACTCGCCATGGCAGACCATTAAGCTCGTGACCAATCGCCCGACAAATATTTGAGTGCTCGATCGAAAGGGAAGCCAGTGTCAAGCCAAGAGCGTCGTTTATTTTTGACAGTGTATGCAAACTTGCGTAAGCAGAATCCTGGACTTGGTGTGAAAGACGTGATAGTGAAGGCAGCCGCGTTGTGCGGCATTTCTGTATCTTAAGCTTAAAGCGAATTCGAAATGAAATTCGACATGATATTCAAATTGTGTATTGTAACATAAAATCATCAGACGCTGCACACAAACTTCTTGGAAACACGGCGATTCATTCATCTGCATTCGTTGTTAGAAATTGCGACTATAATTTGAATTATTCATGCACAACTTTTGATTTGAAGAATCAATGTTTGTCCAATAATATTTAATGAATGCAATTGGAGTTGCGTCATACAATCTAGCAATTATTCACTGCCTGGTCGATCGTTTATAAAACTTCATGAAACAAACAAACAAACGCAACTTTATTATGGGCTATAAACCGCGACAAATCGAATTTCCAACTGTATTTGCAGTGATACACCTTTTTCCGTAGTTTAGTCAAATATTGACAATTTTTTAAATTTAAATGAGGTATGACATTCAATTTTAAGGCAGTATAATAATCTGACAAAAACTAAATCATTTTGAGCAAAAACGCATCAAAATAATATTTGTAACTAATGAGGTGGTTGGATATCGACCCATGTCAATTTGTTTTGACAGGTCTTGTTGTTCGGCGAGATTGCAGTTCGGCAGCGTGGTAGCATGGTGGGGGAAGGTTCAGTAGGGGTGGAAATTATACCTGGGGTCCAACTTGCCCTGTCGCTTACTGTAGAAGGGTAATTTCAATAAAAATATTGATCTTTCAAATTAATGTAATAGTTTCTCTTTATTGCTCACATTCAAACTTGCACATAATGTTATAACAGAAGACAAGCACAGTCAATTCACTCATACATAATTAGGTATTTGGTCTCTATTTTTTGCATTCTTATGCAATACAGGCATATTACGCTTGCAGAAAATGATTCATAACACAATTGGTACTATATACACGATGTACGATTTACTAAAAAATCTGAGAATAGAGTGTATTAGTATTCATTTGTGATTGAGATGAGAATTAAATTAATATTGAAGTTTTTAAATAAATTATGTAAATACCTACAATATTGCTAAACAATTTTAGCGAAGTAATATCGGCCCAATTCTGCCTCGATCATAAAAGGCATCATGCTTACACCAATAGGAACATTGGCTATCATTTCAATGGCCTTTAGTTGGACCTATCATCAGTATCACAAATCATATATACCTACAAACCAACGTCTGTACCCTTAGAATGGGATGGGTTTTGCTGAAGGCCATAGAAAAATAGAATAGTGCATATTTATCTATCAATGAGCTAATTTAGATGACTAGGTAACAAATTTGAGTTATCTAGTTTTATATACAATCAACGTTTAGGTAAACTTTAAATGTTACATTATACCAGTGAATTTTGTTTAGATCCTTTATACTAAAGTAGATGTGAGGCATAGAATTGTAGAAGTTTCGCGACGAGAAAGCTTGCGATGTGCAGAAGTCGATTCAGGAGACAGCGTCGCCAAACAAAATAGCGACGAAGTAAACCAAATCCACTGAAAATGTATTCTTTACTAGAGTTTTGACAGTCAACGTATTTCCTCTGGCCCAAAGTCTGAAAGAGAAAGAAAAACATAATTACTAATTACTAATTAGTAGGGTTATATTATCAAAACAATAGGTTTGTAAAAAGGTGGAGAGTGGATTGTGGATCATTCATCATAGCTTTTAGAATGTAGAATTCGGAGTATAGATGCTCTATACACCTTGGAAAAGCTGTACCTAGAATGATTTTGGTCAAGGGCGATACTTTCTCAATAGAACAGCGTTGACAAATATTTCATAAATATATTAAATGTCTTCAGTCTTTCAGTTATTTTGTAGAATATTTCAAAATGTTTGTTTCAAATGTTAATGCAAAATTTGATATTGATCCATTTTCACTTTTCAACCAATCTGAGGATTTGATTGTACTCGAAAGCTGTATTGTGCTGTGTGACATTATTCATTATCATATGGTAGACATTATTGTGGGTGCAAATCAGCTAATGGATTGTTCAGTGTGACCTGGGACTACCCAGGTACAAAACCCAGGCATACAAAAAAATGGAAAGTGCCATAAGAGCACCATAGTAACGCTCTCTTAATGATATTTGTACATAATTTAATTTTGGACAAATATCATGGTAACTATGAAATTTGTATGTACATATTGTGATTTAGGACAAATATCATAGTAACTGCTAGTAGCCATTTGTGTCATGAACAAGATTTTGGTCATTAATTTCCACTATATAAATTAGGTACTCATATTAACCAGTGGCTAGAATAAATCATGCTGGGAAACCACAAATTTGTGTTGAAATGAAACTTGTATTCATTTTGGTTTGAGTACCAGCTTAGTACCAACAGTCACCAATAACCAGCTAAGATTCGCTCCACTCTTCAGTACAAAAACACTGTGTACCTTATGCCCCGGCTGCTTTATATGATGCTCGACGGTAGTTGATCGAGGAGTGGCATTGTCGTGTCGCCTCGCCTGCGGGAGAGGGTTGTGGTGGGTGCGTCGGGGCAGCCGCTGGCCAGTAGAAGCTCGACAAGTGCCAACTCATTGGTGGCCTGGTTGTTGGCCTGCGTCAGCGCGACGTTGGCCGCGGCACGGGCGTACGCCAGACACGTACGATTCTCGTGGTCTAATGCTTGGACGTTGGCATTGTGCTGAAACAAACGGGTAATAAGTTAGTTGATTTCTTACAAAATGAATTAGGCAACGAGTTATGCAACATGGAACTCAATCGTTCAGTGAAATATTCATCTGTAGTCTGTATGTCAAATTAAGTAAAAATAATAAAAATACATCAACTGTATAAAATATCCATTTACCTAGGTATTTTGTTTTTGATATACAGAATGATAAAGAAAAGTATGTTCCAAAAGTCCTAAATACAGCCAAATTCTATACAGAACTTTTTTTAGGTAGATAATCTAAGAAAAGGAAAATGTAACTTGGTCTTGGGTGGGTTAATCTACTATTATGAAATAAAACTGTAAAACATAAGGTGGCCTAGATCTGACCCACGGCCACAGACAACAAAATTAAACTAAGAAACTCAATGACACGAGTCATATTTCATCCGATCTTTTACACCACTGTTCACCGATTTTATGTTATATGTTTGCTGTTGGTTGTCTATTACATTCCTTTCTTAGGTGTATAAGAGTACCTAAGATCTGTACTTGTAAAGATAGATTTTTCTATTTTACTATACGTATTTACATCGGCATGCATAAAGTCATGGTTATCTTACTTCGTACATACTACATACAACTACAACAGATTAAGTAAGGCTGAAATAGGTACTCACAAATATTAGAAGTTGAGCAACAGCCAGATTTCCCATCGCGCACGCCAGATGGAGAGGAGTGCGCAAGTCCCGCGCGGACACAGTGCAGTTGACGTGGTCAGCTGTAGCGTGCGCCAGAGCCTGAACGATCAGCTTCATGTCGGCCCTGTAAACCAAACGTCGCTCAAAATAAATACTTAGAACTCATACCGTACTGTTTATTTTATCTATAGACTATTTATTATAAAATCAATAAATTTTTAGGAAAATTGACTCCTTGACCAAAAACGGTTTTGACCCCTGTATAATATGGTCAACTATCTATCAAAAATAGATCAGACTTGGGTTCAAAATTGATTTAAATTTCATTGCCTGGGGAGCCTTATAAACATTATTCTAAAATTTGATGGTGCCCAGGATATAGAACTTCATATCAGAGACCACATTTAGAAATTGTTATCAATGCTGCAACGTTTATATTTTGGGTAGTAAACGAAAAATGTATACTTTGTAACGAGTTAGGTAAAACAACTGCATTTGAACTTAAATTGAAATCACATAGTTTAAAGCAATGATATTTATGAGTTGAGTTGATGTTCAAGTTTCACTCTTCGAATAAGTTTTGCATCAAATCTCTTCTGAAGTCTTACCGGCAGACGCCGTCGATCAGCTGTTGTCCGAGTTGCGTTCCCGCCGCGTTGGGCGCGAGGAACTCTTTGCCTTCGTACTTGCTCTTGATCCATCGCTCCTTCTCCTCGCGACTCGAGTTGGGAGTCGGCTTGGCTCTGCCCCGAGTGCAGCTCTCCCAGACGTCGTTGGCAAGCGTGTTGCCAATCAATTGCATCACACTGATGTGCGACAATCTGATAAGAAGAATAGAGAATTACAGACATTTAGTGATGTTTCATGATAGGTACCACAAAAATTGTTTTAAAATCTTAGAGATTAATGTATTTGTGAATTGAATAGGATATTTTTAGACAAACATAAATATTACCTTCACCTTTTATAAATAATTGATTGTGTCAGTAAACATAACCTCACTATGATATCTGCTTGAATATTACAAATAAATTTGACACACAACTATGCTCTTATTCTGACATTCACTTTCCAGCTTGCAGCTATGTTCAAAAGATTAAATAATGTTATTGTTTGCGAATGTGACTTACGGCCACTCGTCGAGGTCGAGAGAGCGAACTTTCGAGATGTGGGAGCCGAGATTGCGGTGAATGCCCGAACATCCGATGCATATCACCACACCCAGGTTGAGACTCGCCCAGTCAGGATCTAAACAAGCAATTGCAAACCGTCAAACAAATGGTCAAGGCAATGTGAATACAGTAGGCACAATCTCTGCTGTAATGCTCTTCATATATAGTGCAAACTATGTTAAGATCGAATGCTTTAATGAAGCGTAATTGAGCTGTACTAGGCTCACATCTCGCAATGACCTGTAATACTCAGACAGAGTAATAACTCAAAAAATTATTTTTGTTTAGTGCCAAAATTAGTACTATAACTATCTACAGGTATCTGCCCAATAGACTAGCCTACAAGCTAGTAAATTCCCCTCTCATTTACAAACTAATCGAGAAGCAGTGCAGTGAATACTGATTGAATGAAATATTACTATAAGTAAGTATTAAAAATAAATACTTACGGGGTGAATCACAGTCAACGCAATTACTGTTACCAGGCACTTGCGATCGTACCAACTGCGTGGAGCCAGCTTCAGCACTGTTCTTCACGCGGGAATTGAACTTGCAGCTTTCAATATGCTAGAAGGACAGAATCATTTGAGTTACAAGAAAATGGGCAGTTAGTTTAACATAAATTCAATAACTTGAGAAGCAAAGTTGAAGAGAGCTTGCTGTCGATATTGAAATCATTACCTGTAAGGAGTTCAGGATCTGCTGCTCGATGAAGGACACCCATTCATCTCGCTCTTCAGAGTTGCTGGCCTCGAAGTGCCATTGCTTGTTGTCCAACGACACGATGAAGAACTCGTAACCGTCGGAATCTAGGAGACAACAATATTGATCAGAGTTAGTTAATGTGCTCAGAAGAAATTACTACTCAGCTCAAATCCGAGTACGACAACGAATACACACCATCCCCCTCGTTGTTCCGAACGCCACTCGACTTCATTCGACGATGACGTTTCTTCACATTGGGAGTGTCGAGTTTGCTCTCCGAACCGTTCATATGGCTTATTTGGTTGGCCGAATCATCGGTCGATTGTCCGCCCGGCATCAGTCTATTTGTTGCAGACTCTTTGAATTGCTCGAAGCCGGTGAGCAAAACTTTCTCAGTCTGACGTTTGTCTTTGTTGGGTATATCTAAGAGAGAAAATAAATACAATGTTAGCAATTGAGCAATTGTCATTTCCTACTTGTGTTTTAGCAAGCCAAAGGTTGTACAAGTTAAAGCTAGTGGGGGATGAGAGTATTTGTTAAGTTATATAGTAATTAATGCACGCACTAGTTGCATGCATACAAAAAATGCAAAAATATTAATATATGTTGCATTTATTGTTGGCTGGATGCTACGTTTTGATTTATCAATAGTCATTGGTTGATTTACAATAATTTGTTTCAATGCAAAATTGCCAATAATCAAGATAGTCCCTTATAATATTGATATTTGTTAGTTGATTCATTCAACTTTCCATGTTTTCAAAATGGATCTAGGTTTCATGATTAATGTTAAGTAAATTAACCTATGTATTTTGTTGAGTCACTCATCGCCTGTCACAATATACCAAAGAGAAATAGGCAATGGAAACCTGAGGCCGTATTCACAAAGTTATTTTGCCGGTGATGCTCGGATTATCGCCTAGGACTTGGAGGCTTGATTAATGTTATTCCTTAATCCAGTAGGTACCTACTCCAACCATTAGACAATAATCCGAGGTGATGACACCCCTGCAGAGAAAATGTAAGTTGCTGAGGTCCAGTTCTTGGACAAGACACTTACCATAGGAGTCCTGGTTTGAGGTGCAAGGAAGGAATTTCAAGGCATGCTTGAAGAAGAAATTGGACTTGGATTTTGAGTGTTGAATGTCGCATCGAGGAAGAAAGACATGGTAGCTGCTTGGTAAGTCAGGATCGAGATGAGGAAAGATGTCAACAGCAGGTTTGGGGTGTTCGGTTGAGGTGACAGACCCTGTCACAGAGTAAATTCCTTCAAAAGAGTGTTAAAGAGACTCAAAGAGGTGTATTAATATAATAGTTGTAGGTATGTAGCTGGATGATGCCTAAAAAAGCTGCACAACAACTAACTACTTGAGAGCTATCAAGAACTTCCAACAGAAGTCAGTAAGTGATTTATTACCTACATTTGGCCCACGTTTACAATATCCCATAAAGACAGTGGTAGGATAAATCAGAGTTACTAAAGCAATAGCCAATTCAATTAGCACAGATGGATTAATAATATAGTGATGATGAATCGTGACTTCATTGGCATAATGTAAAACTGGGTGATAGAGAAAGGCTCAGGAATTAAACAGAGGTTTTGCTGTGACATTAGAATGGATAAGTAATGTTTACAGATTAGTCAAAACATGAAAACTGCTTCTTCCTGGACTCACTTGAAATCGTAAGGCACCCCAACCCTTCGGCGACCTCGTTCATCTTGGAAGTGGATGGTTCGCTGAGTGCCGTCGCCGTCTGGCCGAGACTCGTGAGGACTCCGGAGCCGTGCGGCTGTACAGTCTTGGAGCCGCGCGGCTTCTGCCCCGGCACCTTCACCGTCACGTACTGCAGCGAGATGTCCTTGCCGTGCACGTCATCCATGTAGTCCTGCATCATGTTCACACAATCACGCGCTGGACTCGACACACATTATTTATTTTTATTTCCTACTTAGCTTTGGAATGACAAAATAACTGGTCCCTGAGGTATGATCCATTGTTTTAGATTGATAATAATAAATTATAAATGTTAATGTTAAGGTGCTGCAAGCGCGAGCGATTTTGCTGCTTTTTGTAGACACTTTTTGCGATACGATTGGAGACGAAATGGGTAGACCAAATTATTTGAAATTTTAATCGTGATTAGATAAAAGACAAACTTAGGGTTATCCCTTGGTACATTTTTAATTTTTTGTTTCGTTAATTAGTAATAATTAGTGGATTTTTGGTTAAAAATTAGCTATTTTCTCGTCTCTCTGGGCGCCGTATAAAATTAAATTTCAAAAATGTGCCAAGAGATAACCCTAAGTTTGTCTTTCATTTAATCATGATTAAAATTTGAGATCAATTGGTTTACGGGTTTAGTCACCAATCGTATCGCAAATTTCATCGTTTTGCGCGGTTTTGTTGAATAACCGGCGCCTAATTAACGATGCAATAAGCAAAACTTAAAAAGGGCTACTAATATACAATCAGACTGATCATGTGAACATCCTGTAAAAGTTACACTCACTTATGAAACAATTTTTCTCTCTCAATTTTCTAAAACGGCCGAGCGCTAGTATCACCTTAATGTTTCTTTTATTGCCAACGCAAATATAACAATAAATAGAATTTCACACACAGTATACGTGTGCCTGAAAAACTTTTCCCTTACAGCGGCTACCAGTCGTACGCAGATGTAGTATTAGTTGCCTAGATTAATTGATATTTGTACTGTAAAGAGGGATGACTTGCCAGACTGGTTTTATCACTGCCTTTTAACACTTCATATAGAGGCGGCTGTACAAATGAATATGCGTGAAATATTTTGCTAGTATCAATACAATTTATAGAGAAATCAATATATTTTCTTATATTGAATGACTTGATGCTTCGTACATAGGAAAATGCAATGTTTCATTTAAAAATTCTTCAGATTTATTCAAGGATGTCAATGCCATTATTAGGACTTGAATGTTGTTGTTGTTGTTTATTAGCAGTTTGTTTTAACACTACATATTGCATGAATCAAGTCAACACTCGAAGGCCTTCAAAATAACATTGAGTATTTCAATCACTTAGTAGGTAATTCATTTAGTCTCACAATATACATGTAATAAGAAAAGAAAAAACACGGCTTAGTAGAATGAGAGAATCATTGAATTCATTGCATGAAAAGTTAAATAAGTACAATGAGTTTAATGAAAATTATTATAACATTGTTCTGGTATTGATATTTATGATGTTTAAACTTTGACTTAAATTGCATACTCATAGCATAGAGGTAAGAAGGGTTCTCAAAGGTACTAATGGTCCTGCCCAACCATGAAATATCTAGACTTTAAACAGCATATTCCAGTAAAAAAGCTGGTATCATATTTTAATATAGGTAATTCTGGAGACTTCTATCCATTTAGACTTTGACTTAAGCCGTGAAATCCCATTGTTGTGTCCCATGTTTAGTTCCGCTATGTTATTGGAGGTAAAACCAGATTCCAGTTATTAATACTGTTTTGTGTTATCAGATAGGGCCCTAAAGCAAACTTATTCAGAGTAATTGTCTTACGTGTAGACTGGGATGGTAGGTGAGTTTGCCGTCATCGCAGAGAGTGACATACTTCTTCTTCCACTCCTTGTTCAAGGTCTTGCTCGATCTCTTGTACAAGTACCCCTGCTTGACCGGGATAGCGCGCCCCGATCCCAGCTCTCCTCCGTTGCGCAGCTTGTCGTCGCGCTTGGACGGAGTGAACAGGTTGGACCGTCGGCGGCTCTTCCTGCCAACGACAAACACAACCTTGTTAGCACAATAGACTTGCAGAGATTATTACTTTAATTAATACATTTTAATAAAACAAAGTGTTTGAACAGAAGAAAATGGCATACCCCATTTATGAGTAATTTTACTGACCATGTCTATCTCTCTTTTTATAAGGAATTTACATAAAACTTCTTATGGTTCTACTATCAGCCGTTCTCATTCTCATTCTCGTTCTCATTGATGAAATTCAAATACTGGAGTTATTTGATATTTTCTTTATACAAATAAAGAATTATTATTATTAATAATAATAATAATAATAAAAATTGGAACAATTCAACTGGAAATAGTTCCTACATAGGTACCTACATTGTAACTGTAAGTACCTAGTACCTAGTGAAAGTAAAAAAAGTAAAAAAAAAATATTTTGGAAAGTCAAATCAGTTGCTTAGTTGCACTTGTTTCTCTAAAAATCATTGGTATGTAGGCACCTACTACCTATTAAGGTTGGGTGAGGGGTTGAGATTTTAAGACCCAAAAGTGTCTGAAATTTGGACTTTCACAATTATTTATTGTTGAACCTGAAGACTCACGGCAATATAAAATAGCTTAGTCACACCGGGCATTATCTGGCTATTTTATGATATTTAAATGAGTTCTACTAATTTGCCCTAATTAGAATGCAGGTTGTACGAGTGAGTACACTTTTATGAAAACTTTATTCGGGCCACCTGCATAAGAAAACGGCTGACTATAAAAATTCGGTATTTTTTGTGCACATCCGGAATCATTATAATTTGTCAGTCTGCTATTTTAAAATGGAATGTCATTAATATTTAATTAGGAAAAAAATAAATACTGAAATCAATATAATTGTCATATTGTGTTGGTATATGTCTTCATCGAGAAAGCAGTGTAAAGACTCCCCCTCCACAAGGGTAGAAAATGGTCTGTCACAGTCTAGTCACCATAAAGTTTATAACCCCTCATAAAATATGGAGCTGAAGAATTCAACCTAAAATTTACCTGGAAAAGTTAGAAGAATTGAGATATCGAAATCTCATTCCACTGAGATAGGTACATTACTATCAAACCGTATAGGTATATAGATAGTTATAATCATTTTGATGATCGTTGTTGTTACTCCGTTCGGCAAGCAATCAACAGCGAAAAAAATAATTTCAGTTTGAAATTCCTATCTTGCACGTCCTTTAGGTCCCATTGTGCAGGTGACAGTCAAGTGCGCAAGCCAAGCAAGATGTTCCGGGTTTCGGCCAGCGCGCCCCATACTCTCTTTTGTCTTTTGTACTATCTTTTTCTCTTTATCTTTATCTAGATAAAAATAAAATTATCTAATCACAACACTGGCCAAGATGTTCCGGGTTTCGGCCAACGCACCCCTTACTATCTTTTGTCCCCGCCCTGCCCTTTCTACCCAACTTCATTACAAAAAGTGAACTTTAATTAAACGTCAAGTATTCATTGTATGGATGATTGACGTAGAATAATTGAAAATTAAAAATGTTGCAGATGTTTTTTTAATTTAGGAAATCATTGCTGTATTTACCTACAATTATTATGATCCGATTTCTCTCGTTATACCTATTTTGAGACGACACAATTATTACTTGTGATACGTATGAAAACATTTGCTATTATGAAGACAAATAATCATTAATGAGATCACTTGATATTAGACAATTATTATTTACGCAACAGCAGTGAAATAGCTATTAGAAAGACAGTATTGTTATTATACTTTCAATGAGAATGTGGAATGTTCAGGTTATAGTAAGAATTGATGTGGCTATTTCAATGTATTTTATTCAGTAATTGATAATAACACGATAAGCCCGAAAAACTCGTTACAATATGCTAGGTATTTATTTCAAACCAATGCGCTTGTGCTACGTTATTGAAGTATATTTTTCAAATAATACTAAACTTTACATTTATATAAGTAATCTGAAATATTGACGGAACTTACAAATATCGATATTCTCGTCTAATAGGTAATTGTGATTGGTGAGTGAGGACCACGGTGGGTGAGGACTAAGATGATTGGAGTACACTGCAGTGTTAGAGAATAATTGAGATTGAATGTTGGTGCCTAGAATATTCGTCACATTGGTCACAACATTGGTACAGCATTGATCGTGGATGCTTTAGCATGAGTTTGTCGTGGACTAAGCTAAAGGAACCATCCCATCATTTGCTCTAACAACTGAGGAAAACCACGACTAAAACCTCAGTAGGATGGAAGTTGTGAACTCAAAATAGATGTACAGCATTGGTCGTTGATGCTTTAGCATGAGTTTGTCGTGGACTAAGCTAAAGGACGCTAATTTGCTCCGAATTTTACAAATAAAAAAAACAATTTGAACTACTATCGATCAGGACTTTGGTTGTGCGGTCAAAAATAAAGAAATTTTATTTGATCAATAAGCACAAAAAATTAATAAAAGGGATTATTGATCTTTTGTTGTCACGAGCTGGGTTCAATCAGGCATGAACACCCTTCATGAATGGAAGACGGCTCTCGACGGTGTGTTGTAAAATGTAATTTCAAGGCATCGCAGGGTCCGAGAAAGGTTGCTTTGCTGATGAACACCTCGATGCAGAAGACGAGAAATCTACCTACCCAGATATTCGACACCCCTTAAGATTTGTTAGTGTCTATTTTGTCTGCTTTTGATTCCAAGTGATTTTATGCTCCATAATTCTTTTCCTGAAGAGTCTTTGTTCATTCTTCATCATACCTTGACGCGGTGGGTGTCGAGCTGGGAGTGGGCAGATCCTTGTCCTTGACAGGCTGAGGCGGAGGCAAGTTGTCGAAGGTGGGAACTTGGTTCGTGATCGGGAACTTGGCGATGTTGTTGTTGTCCGTCGTGCCCAGCCACTTCTCCGTCGGGTCCATCACTCGGACGATGGCGCTCTGTTCGAGCTTGTTCGAGTCCAAGTGGCGCATGATGTGGTTTGCAGAATTCTGTCGGCCCGCGTTCACGGCGATGCCATCCTGGCGACAACAGAAAAACTGATAAGTGACAAGGGAAGATAACCGAAGAGTGACTTCCAAGTCTGAAGATGCCAGCTGGTGAAATGTCCCAACCGGCACACTTAGTTGGAACTTTAGTTGGAAAGTGGAACGCCTGTAGGTATTTAATTTGTAGACTCAAATTATTGATCTTTTCGCTGGAAAATTGTTTTTTTTTACTGAACAGCAGATTTTTTAGGTAAGAATGTATGTGTTGTATTTTGTTACATAGTCTGCAAGCAAAATGGTGACAGCATTTTTATTTTCCAATACAGAACAGAAAGAAAGAAATAAAGAGCACAGCTTCAAATCACGCAATGTCCATTAAAGGCACTTTTCTTTTGATAGAGGTGGGTGTGTTTCATATGTTAGAAACATATGAAGAGCAACAAGAATATCCAACCTGATACTCATACTGTTAAAAATCACATCAAACACAACAGTGCTTAATGATGTTAACACATGTTTTTGTATCTCTTCCATGCTAGTATTAATACGTAATTGCGTTTTTATCCGTATTCGAGGTTGTGGTTTCAAATACTAAAAATGTAACAATATCTAATTCCAAGGTGAGTCGGGATGTTTACCTTGAAGGGAACGGCTGGAGTGTGACTAGGTGACGCCGTGCCCGGCGAGCTACAGAAGCCGTTGTTGGTGGGCGGTGGCGCGATGACGGCGGTGGTCGTCGTCGGGTGATGTCTCACCGTGTTCACGGTCGCGACCGACGGTGTCACGGGGAAGTGGGTGATCGGAGTCGACGGCCGAGAGTTAGTCGGCGTTATGCAACTCGTCGACGTCGACAGCCGCTGCTGGACTATCTTTTGACAGGCTAGAAGGAAGTAAGCACCGGCCAATGAGTATTGAGAATTATTAATAGCAATTCGGTTTGACTGTGACTTAATCCAAACAAACCACAATAGTTTGATTTAATTAAATGGCAGACTAGGATTGACCATCATTAATTTAAAAAATTTAAACTATTCAAATAATTATGAGCAATAAATATAAATTAGTGTCAGACAAATAGCAGAGATTAATTTTCTATACCAATACAAAGCTTAAAAATTACTCGCTTGGATCGAAATTATTTTATTTTATTACTTTTTACTTTAATAAAGCCAAAACAAGTACTAACTTAGCTTATTATGCAAATATAATAATAGGAACACATGTTTATCAATAACATAAGTCATTAATTAAAATAACAAATATTAACTAAAGTGGCAAATTACCTGATTGATTATAAGCAACTTATAGAACAAAAGAGCTATATTCTTTAAGCAAACAATGAGATACTTTGTAGTAATAGCAACACTACTGGGCACAAATTCACAATCCAGCAGGTTCAGAGAGACTAAGAAATATTGTGACAAATGGTTTCTTAAAAATGCAATCATCAATCTTAATCTAATCTTTATAGGAAGATAACAAAAGATGGGCAAGTTCATACCAAGCATATTAATCTAATGAATTTCAATGTAATTATTCAATTAATTTTTACCATCCTGGAACACTCGCTCAACATTGAGGCCATAGGTGGCACAAGTCTCGTAGTACGAGCATCGCTTCAGATCTGTGGCCAGCTTCCGCGCTCTCGAGTCATCGATGACACGAGGATTGTTCTCACTGATTGCATCTGGAAGGAAGACAGACAACTTAGAAACATCAGTTCATTCAGAAATTTAGCTGTATAAACATAAAGGGGGAAGTGCACAACTTGTTCATTTCAATGGCAGACCTGAATGTCTGTTAATAAAAAAATATGTTCAGGCAAAAATTTTACAACATGAAACTAAAATCATAAATTACTTCGGTG
Source organism: Leuctra nigra (assembly GCA_934045905.1). Taxonomy (NCBI): domain Eukaryota; kingdom Metazoa; phylum Arthropoda; class Insecta; order Plecoptera; family Leuctridae; genus Leuctra; species Leuctra nigra. The sequence goes on along the minus strand of OW203763.1, from coordinate 21,480,756 downwards.
CCTCACGAAAAGGAGTGATTCCACATAGCATTGACATTTAGATCTAAGCGAATAGAATGAAATAAAATTCTTATTTCAGGTACTTATACAATTTTTTATTTAACAACATCGTTACTCAGCGCGGGATCCTTTTACCTGCTTTACAATTCATATGAAAATGCTGTAAATAAAAGAACTAGTCCGAAATTTGAAATGCTAACAAAAAAAACAATGTATTTAAGAAACAGGTGTTCTAATCTAGTTCCGTCAGACCGTCAGACTATCCATTCTATAATCAACAAAATTCGATTTCAGCTGAATTATTTACTGACGTTCCTTTTCTTGGATTAGTCAATACTCTACTATGCTGACCTATAATCTAACATCCAAGACTAGGATGAAACAGCCAGAATGTCTATTAATCGTTCTTAAAACATATTCTTCACACACGTGAAGGTACTTTGAGAAGATATGGCAGCAATATCTCCGCTTTACAAGCATCACATAACACACGTACGTCCCGAACATGGAAATGACCACCTGTTGGCATTCCATTTGTGGACTTTTGCTCCAAGAAAACTCAACAGTCACACAATGATGATTACTCTGTACAATAAGCTGTTACATTCATATAAAATACAAAGAAATGTTTCTAAGGTCGTAAACTAATCGTGCATTTCGCTATCGGAAACCAAAAACATTTTACCGAATTCTGAAAAGAAAGTCAAGCTTACCGAAAATACAAGTTGAAAGAAAGTCTCACGTGATGCCTAACCCTTAACGGTGAAAGTGTAAATAGTGCATTTAATTTTAATTGTTTTCTAATTTATACTCTGGCCAGTTTCTTACGCCTCTCGGTAGGAGCAAAATTGTAATAGACACAGATCTTATCTCTCGAGAAATCTGAACTTGTAGTAAGACTAAAGACCCTCAAAATCGTATCCGTCAATTAAGAGTGAATCACTAATCTCTAGGTGATATCAAATTGCCATTGAAACCTAATCTCTAAGATGCTAATAGGTAAACACGACCTTGCCGTGTTGAAATCATGATGCCTGGCTATCGCACTGGTTGATTAGGAAGACGGTATTAATGTATCGGTAATTATCAACGACTCAAGTGAGAGATGGCGGCTAAAACAGCGTGGACGGTTACTTGTTTTATGATCATGGTTACAAACAGGAAGCGGTAATCTTGATGTGCATTCCTAACAGCATGAGATTGAGATGCATCCCGAATTTTAATAATTATTTGTGAAATGTGGAAGACTGTTTGTTTGTAGAAGTTTTTAGCAGTTTTGTAGGATGTAGGAAGTTTCTTTTTAGGTATATCCTACATTTTAATCTGACCCAATGTCCTGATGCAAAATTACAACGCAAACCGATAATTTTATAATAAAATCACGCACATTTAATATCCGTTCTGTGGTTTTCCTCAATGTTCATAAACTCGGGGTATCTTAAACTGTAGGTATGTTAACTATTTGGTTCAAACATTTGTAATCAAAGAGAAGAATATAAAGTTAAGACAAGCCAATTTGGTGTACTATACCTTACCCGGTAAGAGCTTATAGGTACAATTGACAATTCATAAAACGGTATTTGTACGAAACAGATTGGCTGATGGTCAGGTTCCTTGACAATCAATCCTTGTTATTATCAATGAAATCAGAGCTCACCTACTAGATGTAGATGACGAGTAAGTATTGACTTCATCAGATGATGTTATCACATTTTTTTAGACAATCCATTTCTTTCAAATACCGTTTTATGAATTGTCGAGTGTACCTTACTTTATGCATAATGTTCAAATTGTCAAACATCAATATATCAATCAATAAATAATAACATATGTTTTCAATACATATATTAAAAAATATCAAATTAAAATGTCCCAAGAAGTTTTTATTGTATAGATGAGCGTTAGCACATAGCTGCCAGATAATATGACCAAATAAATATGGCCAAATGTAAGCAATAAGCCAAGATTTTTTATTATTTGTTTTAACGAAACGTATTCGTTTGAAATGTAGAGCTAAGCTTATAATGTAGAGTCTTGTAGAGCTTAGCTGCAGTTCTTGGTCAAAATTACTCGAAAACTTAAAACGTGTGACCCTGCCTTTCAAAATATGTTAGGTGTGAACTTGATAGTCTTTTGACAATTGAGCCTGCATATACGGGGGTACAGAACTATAATACCTCTAGATTTTTTTTTAAATCACTGACTTGATCACAAAATGATCGGTATCATCTTTTCAATTATTTAAATTTAAAAATATCAATATTTTTAATCAATAACGACAATACTTAGATATTGTGGGAGAAACAACTTTTTTTCACCTACTGAATCAAGCTTTGCTACGCTGGATAAATATTTTTAAAACATCTTTCTCAAATATCCCTGATTTCACACCAAACATCAAAACGAATCCTAATTATAAACGCTATATAAATCCTCCCGTCCCATCAAATATAACTAAGTCTCGTCGAATATTAACGCCTGCATACGAAGTACTTATTACTCGCGGACTTGAGACTGTGTGTCCTTCTTGCACTCATCTGTGCCGCTATGCTAATTAGCGGGTGGTATATAAGTCGTGGGAATAGGAGACCAACACTAGTGATCGAAACACCAGTGACACTAACATGGCTTTAACACTATCGGTGAGTACATTCAACACTTATATCTATCCAAAATACAAATAACATTTCCGAAAAAATTCAAAATGCTGTGTCATACAATTATTTTGAATAAAATATATTTTAACCAATTCTCATAAATCCATACTAAAAAATATAAATGCATTCGTATGCCTTGAGTGCACATAATAATGAGCAATTAATTAAATTTAAATCTCTTTATTATTAGTTAAATAAATGAGTGTATTAGTGAGAGAGAACGGTAACAAACTGACATAACAGTTTTAATTAAAATCGGTGACGAGAAGGAATTCCAAATGTATCTTGGATACCGATAATGTAAACCCTAGCTCGAGACATTTGGAAAACAATAACAATCTCTTCGCACTGATAATGATTTCCCTAAAAATGAATTAGGGAAATTAAACATATTTTCGCATTTTCAAATTTCAAGACAAATGTAAAAACATGTCAGGAATATACTCTAATATATTCAAATAAATTTTTAGCTTCAAATCAAATTAAATACACATTAATTTTGTATGAAGCATGTTGAATATAATTAATTTATTATTAATTTAAGAGACAGTATGAATTGAAGTGAGATGATCTCTCGAATGGTTTTGAATGAATGTTTTGCTTGCAGCTCGCCCTGCTGGTGACAGCTCTACTTGCAGTCCAAGCATATCCGAAACAAGACGGTGCAATGAGGTAAGCCACGCAAATGTCCGGGCGCGTAGGAACTTTATTTTGACAGGGGGGGTCAAAATTATAGGGGATCGAAAGAAATGGATTGGCTGAAAAAAAATGTGATGTCATCATCCGATGAACTCTACGCTAACTCGTCATCTACCTCTAGCTAGTAGGTGAGCTCTGATTTCATTGATAATAACAAGAATTGATTGCTAAGGAACCTGACCAGGGTACCTTTCTATATCCATTTTTTTTATCTCATCACGACCGCCTTCATTTCGGCGTAATTAATGGCAGTGAAATGAAGGCGGAAATGCAGTAGGCCGAAAATGCCATGTTATTTATTGCTTACAGTAAAGTGTTTGGTCTGCTCCTCAGTACCGGCCTTGGTACCGGTATGTTGAGTGAGTGTGAGTGTACAGTACCACTTGGCTGGGTGGTGCGCCCGCTCCACGGGACACAATTAAATATCCCCATAATGTACGAACAGTGTATCCGGAAATTGCAAATTGTGTACCTATGTGGAAAATAGCTTTTCCCACACAGAACTTTCAACTTGGAAAGCTGTTTTTTTCCGATTACAATTTATTAGGAAGGTACTTCCGTATTTGGTACTTCCTAACACAGCTTGAACGTGAAAATATACAAAGATTACAATAATTCCCTAAACACCAGTCATACCTCATTATTCCATGAAGTGACTCCGTGGTCCAGAATAGTCAGTTCGAACTCAGTTCCCAACAGTTGATGGAAGCAAGAACAACAGATCTCATATGAGAGACCCGAGTTCACACCTCGGTTACAGACCAGACTTATCGGGCAGAGTGCACGCACCCCGCCCTTATACGAAAATGTTGGCGGCGGGTTGTGGAGGGCCCAGTCTCCACATACCCGCCTTCGTTTGTTTTACCAAACAATGAGGACAGATCACATTATTCTCCTGGATTGCAACCGGTGAGTGAGAAAGAGAAAGTGGAGATTATGAAAATATAATAAATTAAAAATTAAGCATTATTTAAATAAATAGGTTTTCATCAACTAGCAACAATCGCACCTCGGATATACCTCATTGGTTACGATATTTATGGCCATTAATTTGATAAAATAATAAAAGTTCTTCGCTAAATATAATAACATAGGGGCTTCAAACAAGAACGATGTAGTGACACAAATTTACAATCAGCGACCTCTGTTGCGGAAAAGAATAGGTAATGAATCTACCCCCTTCCACTTCCCCGCACGTGACAGTTCCATTGTTACGTCGCTCAAATTGTTGATAGAAGTCACAAGGTAGCGCCAGCTGTTCGATTCGTGAATAAAAGAAAACAAAATAATATCCTATAATGACATTCACAATTAAGTTCTGTACATCAGAGGTAGAAGGGCGGAAGTCTATTTCAATGATTCTTGAGGTGAGCTCATAAACAAGTAATTCTGCATTAATCAAATCATATTTGTATGGTGCCATGAGTCATTACTCATTGCGTAAGAGATTACTTCAATAGTGCAACTTTATTTGTTGACATAAGTCAAATACACATAAGTAAAGTACACATGTGTGTCATACACATAACATACATAAGTGTGTTAATCGGCCTATAATTTTAGCCGTCCAACGCATTTGGGATCTTGGGAATCGGTACAATCGTGGCAATTTTCAATTTAGAAGAGGTACCACACCTTCTTTCAGAGATGTATTAACAATAGACGTAAGACATCCAAGAATTACAGGAGAAGACAATTAAAATATTTTGTTGTTAATACCATCTTGACCAGCTTATGAGTCTTTTTATAAGTTTACTTTTTTTTTAAAATTTCTTCCTCACTGACATTTTGAACTTTGAAAATGTAGGTATTAGTAACGGTGTATTGAACGTTATTTACTATACTTGTTCTAGAGTTAAAGGGCTGATAATACCTTCCAGGCGCGTAGGAACTTTATTTTGACAGGGGGGGTCAAAATTATAGGGGATCGATGGATGTCAGGAAAAGGTAGTTCACTGCTACAAGGGGTCTGGGGAACTCACCCCCCAGTTAGCCCCGCAGAGCTTTTTTTGAATTTTTGATACAAAATAATCGAATTTTAAGCTATTCTTCTCAAAGAAATGTAAAATGTGTGATATGCAATATTCTCTGGGAACTTAAGAAACCTTGTTTTATAGAATTCCCAATGGCTCCGCAGGGCATTTTTTTTACATCTTGATAAAAAAAAAATCGAATTCGACGCTTTTTTGCCATCTTTTTTAAAGAAATTTAAAATGTGTGTCCTATGCAATATTCTTGGCAATATAAGAGACAAAATAAAATTTTGTTTTTTGACAAAATCCTAAATGGCCCCGCCGCAGGGAAATATGAATTCTAGTGAAAGAGAATCGATTTTGAATTGATTTTGGAATCGACCTTTGAAAAAGGTTGCAAGAGCAACAGCAATAAGCAATCAATAAGAAAAATCTGTATTTGTTTTGGAATCTATTAGTTTAACGTGTAATTATTTAATTTGATTCATGAGGATGATCATGTTGGACAAATGAGTAAATGAGTTGTCTCATTGGATAATGCCTATGTTCAATTAGTTTTGCAAAACTCGAGAAAATTTTGAGAATTCAACCTCATAATGGAGTAAATCTGTGCATTCTGTGCAACACTTCATCAACATTTGTGAATATCTGGATGTGTTCTGCAGGATCTCTAGCAGGGGGGGGGGTCAGGATCTCTGGCAGGGGGGTCAGGCTCCAGACAGGGGGGTCCGTTCCCCCCTTCCCCCCCCCCTATTCCTACGCGCCTGCAAATGTCCATCACCAAGTGTACTCGCAAAGCAAGGTGTAGCGATCACATTCACACGCGTGAATAACACGTAGGTGGATGCAAAACACTCCGATTCGAAAGCAAAGTCGAAACATTGCTAAATATCATCGATTTACTTCCACTTGCATCCCTTCAATGACGTCACCAAACACGTAGCTCGTGTTTACGCGTAACCTTGAACGCGAGACCTTGAGCTCTCATTGGTCAGTTGTTCTCGCCACAAACCCCAAACGACGAACTAGAAATGCACCTACCATAAAAGTTAACCACCTCTGACGTCAGCTAAACCCAAAATGCCGGTCAAAGAATCTAGATTCTGTACCTCAGAGGTAGAAAGAATAAAAGAACGCTCAAATCCACTTCCTGGATTGTGCGTTGCACACTTTCGGAACGATAAATCAAGAGCAATCCATTGTCATTTGAATGATGTCAACAAATACAGTTATATTGAGTTTTCTCTTGCACAATGACTCATGTCACCATTACAAATACGTTTTGGATCAAATCCAAAATTCAGGTTTATGAACTCACCTACAGAATCGTTGAAATGGACTTCCGCCCTCCTACCTCTGAGGTACAGATTGAGTAGGGCCTTTGAGTAGTTTGGACGATATGAGTTCTTCAATCTTTAAACCATCAGCAGTGAAAGAGCTTTCGAGTTACCCCAATCGAATTGGAGTCTCAGTCAACTCTGTAGATTAAATCCTAGTTGCAATGTAACATGAGTTATCTGATATGTTTGCAGCCCATGCGAGCACTCCGACTCCGGCAACCACTACATGAAGAGCATGCCTGGTGACGTGCCGCAGCCGGAGCCCGAGCCCTGTCAGGACGACAAGCCAGCAGACGTCCCAACAGCGAGTTGCAATGTAACATGAGTTATCTGATATGTTTGCAGCCCATGCGAGCACTCCGACTCCGGCAACCACTACATGAAGAGCATGCCTGGTGACGTGCCGCAGCCGGAGCCCGAGCCCTGTCAGGACGACAAGCCAGCAGACGTCCCAACAGCGAGTTGCAATGTAACATGAGTTATCTGATATGTTTGCAGCCCATGCGAGCACTCCGACTCCGGCAACCACTACATGAAGAGCATGCCTGGTGACGTGCCGCAGCCGGAGCCCGAGCCCTGTCAGGACGACAAGCCAGCAGACGTCCCAACAGCGAGTTGCAATGTAACATGAGTTATCTGATGTGTTTGCAGCCCATGCGAGCACTCCGACTCCGGCAACCACTACATGAAGAGCATGCCTGGTGACGTGCCGCAGCCGGAGCCCGAGCCCTGTCAGGACGACAAGCCAGCAGACGTACCAACAGACCCAATGAGCACGATGCAAAAGTAAGCACTGTCCACTCAACGAGACACACGAGATTATTCGTTTGTGACATTTACGAGATTTTCATTCTCTGTGTTCCACCACTTGATCGAATCAAACTTCCAACAAGAGTTGAAATGAACTTACGTCGTGAACTCCATCAGGGAAATAAGCTTAAAGATTTGAAGTTTAAAGCGGAGATTAAACCCCCGCCGGCTTCCTGTCTATAAATTGGGTGAAAACTTACAAAACCAATCACATTGTACCTGAAATCTGGAGAAACAATTACTTCTCTGTAGGCGCACTTCCGACTACAAAGGTAACCCAAGTTCATACTTGGGAGTTTCGATCTAATCCACATCCTGGATCATCCTGGACACTTTTACTCCCAAACAGAATTTGATCGCTAAAATAATCGATTATCCCAAATGTTTGGGGAAAAGACTCTCTAAAGACTGCCAGAGCCACAATGTCCTCTCTGTTTCAAAGCCAACGGTAGAAGCATAGACATTGTATAGCCTTCGGCAAGGCTATACAATGTCTATGGTAGAAGGCAGCTACTGCATTGCGGTTTGGCATAAGATCCATGGTTATGACTACACCGGCATGTGGGTTTATTTTTGGGACCACAAGCAATAATGCGACCTGTTTTTTATTTATTGGGTAACATGATTTTTCTCAACTAAAGAAGTGCCAGGAATGACCCTGGCAGAGTGGCGCCTTCTTTAAGGGTGGTGATGACAAAGATGGCTATTCCTAACCAGAGTGATTGTCATTGCCAGGACTGTCCATGTTCTCTTTGTAACAGACGCGATGCGGACGGCGGCGAAGAACACTGCACCGGAGCCGACGACTCTGAGACAACGTCCGGGTCTTCCGAGGAAGAAACGACTGATGACTCTTGCGAAGATACCTCGGAGTCGATGGCCGAGGTCGCCAGCGAGCCGATGCACGAGGACAACTGTGAAGACAACAGCGCCAGTGCCAGCTCCAGCGAGGCCAAGGGAGCGAGCGACACCAAGATCGACAGCAAGAGCGACAGCAAATCAAGCTCCGAGAGTAGCGACAGTTCATCGAGTTCTGAGGCCAAGGATGCGTCGTCGTCGGATAGTAAGTCGAGTTCGGAAGAGAAATGCGACTAAAAGCCGGAGTGGAGGAGAGAAGAGAAGAAGACAGGAACGAAACAACATCAAGTGAAATCAATGTATGATGTCCTACATACAAAAAACATAATATTACTTATGTCAATATTGCTCTTTGTGGATAAAACACAGCCAGAAATGTTATAGGGTGTCTCTTCTGTGATTCACTAATGATTAGGACAACTTGGTCGTTGAAGTTGTCAGTGTCAGGTGAATTGTTAGAACATCTGCGAATAATTGTTAACATCTCCCATATATAAAAGCTCTTATTCACATCTTAGAAACCGTGTGGCAGTACCCACTGGGATTCTTGCAACAGAATTGACGAGTCGAAGTCGAAGTTGCAAACATTTCCAAACCACGTTTTTGAAATATTATCAGAAAACGGCTGTTGACTTCGAGTAAAATATTGAAAATGTAGACTTGTTTTTGTTGATTTATAAATTTTTACAAGAAATTGTAAATTGACTGCTAATGTTTGAAGATTGTATCACATCATGATCTAGAAGTTTCGATTCAAACGCAAACAATTGTATAAGAGTTAAAGCTAAATTACTGATATAATTTTTTTTAATAGACATTGAATTTGAATTGAAAAATGAATATGAATTGATATTGAATATCATAAATTAATGTCTAATATATTGTGGAATCCATGTATTAGTATTATAAATGTTGAATGAAAGTATATTGAACAAGCTCTATTAAAATTTGTAAAAACTGAAAACTGTTTCCATCTACATACCTTGAGTTCCAACAAGAATGAGAGGAATCTCCGCAGAGTTTCTAAAGTGAGCCATTTTCGTGTAGTAGTTGTAGATGGCGTTGAAACTGGACTCGTTCTCGACACTGAAGACGAAGATCACAGCATCCACCCAGGAGGTGAACTGAAAGAGAATGAAACAATTGCATTCACTATCTTGGTCCATTTCACATTCACACCATTCACACCCCACCGTCCGATCTCCCCGACCAACCGATCTGACACCTTACGACCAAGATTAATGGAGTTGGATCAAATTACTTTTTGAGACCAAATTTTATTGGGACTCGAAGGTGAGTGGGGACATAACTTGAACATATTCGTAGCATACTTTTTAGGGTTTACACAAAACCATTACCAATAAGTAGAGTAAATATAATTTTTATATTTACTCCTAAAATTAAAACATATTTGCTTTTCGTACCCCCAGTTTGGTATATTCACTCTCTACTTTGCTTTGCCTGTATATCACGGGAACGGCAAGGAAACCAAATGATCTCACGAAAATACATTTCTTTAGAAGGAGAAAATTACTTTACTTAAAAAAAATATCTCGTTGATTAGTGGAGCATGTGCATGCTGCAAAGACGAATTACTCATTAGTGTCTTCTTGTATGAATTCAGCCGAAACTGGCGAGGTGACTCAAAAAACCTTGCAATGAAAAACAGATGAATACGATACGAAACGAAACGAAGAAAAAAATAAGCAGTGATATCCAATTACATAGCACTGAATAGCCGTAAGAGACCACAATGAGCCGCTTTTCAGCAGATGATGCCATCCTCCTTGACACGCTCTTTGAGTTACATCCTCTCCTTCCCATCTCTACTTACAGTCACCAAACATGCCAACAATGAGCGACACAAAAAACACTTGACAATATTAATAACAACTCCCAACAGCCAAGTTTTCTCTCTCCATCTCTCTCTCTTCTCCCGTGGATCCCTCATCTTCCTCAGCTTCCCGCAGGAAGTGCGCGTTGCAGAGCGTTCACAAGAGCTGGCGATGGCATTGCAGAAACACTCTTTCAACGACATTACAACAACAAAAACTCTGCTAAATGAATTAAACGTATGATGATATAAAAACAAGTCTACGCAGACATCGTTAAAGAGATGTTTAACTTTGTACAGGGCATTTTTACGATGATGTAAAATGTGAGTGAATACGAAAACAATTTACAGTACGTCAAATATCTCTACGGCACGTTTATCATTTTAAATAAATTCAAATTAAGCTGGCATTAAATTTTATCAAAATCAGAATAGATCAAATCTTGTAAACGTGTTTTATATTGTCTACGGGCGTGCTTAGATTTAGATCTACATCAAGGGTAATAAACAAAACTGAATTAAAACGTCACATTTCTCAACACGTACATTAAAAATACACTTACCAAAACAAACCTCCGATTTCTTCACTTTTCCCTATCCCAGTCAATTCCTAAAAATGCTCTTTTCCTTTCCCCTAAGATCCATGCATTTCTTTGACGTAGACGCCAAAGGATTATTTACGATATCTTCCCAACGGAAAAAAACAAGCGGGTTCGCGAGTCGGTCGACTGGCGAGAGTCTTGACGGATACTGCTGGTACAGACTATGCGACGCCTCGAGCGTCGTTATGCCGGAGTGACGAGGGCGCCGGCGTCGGCGTCGGTCGATAATACAGTTCACCCCCCCCCCCCCCCCGAGTCGACGCTCCGGCTCAACTACTGTGCCCCACTGTACACGGGGAGTATGAGTACGTACTCACAGGAGGAGTGCGACGAGAGGGTAGAGGGGAACGAATGACAGAAAGGGGGAGAGGGATTTTATGTCTACATTTTATAAACAAAGGAATGAAAAAATGAAACGTGGACGATTTATGATTAAAAATGTAAAGTAAGGGTGAGGCATTACGTGGATATGTTCCTGGATAAATTTTTCCATGATTTCGCACGTCAGGGCATAAAGGACTTCAATATTTCCTGAAAATTAGATTTTTGGAGACATTTTCTATGAAACTTATCCGCTTTCCAACCAAGCTCTTCAGAGCTTATTATAAAAAAATCTCCAGTTCTGAATAACAATGAACAAACGATAATGGCGGGAATCGCCAATGAAAAGATATTGAAATTTCGTGAATAAAGGATTCTAAATTTGTATACCTGATATAGGATCGAAATTGGAATAGAAGCAGATACAAAAGATTCCATTCCCCTGAGAAAATGAATTGGCAGCGGGATTAAGAGTCAGCCTTCTGTTGCAGTTCGCCTGACAGTTCGAACTCTGACTTTTCTCGTCTGTCACCGACGTCGCCAGCACGACGCCCGAGCGTCTCTTTCTATTAATTGTATTCCGCGAACTTTTAAATCAAATTAACAGCAAGAATAAATGAAACACCCGCTTAATCACATTCGCAAAATACGTGCTTTGCATGAAAAACTTCGTCGCGAAACAAAAAAACTCACGCAAACACACCAAATTTATGCCCGAGGGGTTGACTTTAAATGTCATTTCGTGAATTTGAATTAAAAATTGTTCATAATTTAACATTTCCGTAGAGTAAAAGTGTAATTCCAAGGGTGTCATTTTCAAAACAGAATGTCAAAGTTTAATTTGTTCAATTAAATTTGGCTACACATTTAGTCACATAAAATAGGTAACACTGTGGATTTGGATTACTCTAATAGAAAGTTGTATACTATTATCCGTTCAATTCATCGATGTATCTATTGTAAATATAAAATTAAATATCACATGCTATAGAAATTGAAAATCAAACAATTGTATAGGCTAATGGCGACGAATGTTTCTATACAGAATTATAGATGCGACGGAAGACGGGAAGGAGGTGGTCGTGGCCTACTAGGGAACCTTACCATCATTTGCTTCTCGACTGAGAGAAACCACGATAAAACTCAGTCAAGATTGCCGCCCGAGAGAATCGAACCCAGAACGATACCGTCTGCTTATTGCACGACTTCGTTTCTACCTCGGTTTCTACTAATTGTTGAATTTGATACGGGGGCCATGCACCCCTGTTCAATGAAACCCCACGCAATTAGAATGCACAGACCTGAGGTACCCAACACAGACATATCGGCACCACCAGCGCTGGCTGCACGGAGGTTCCTTGCAAGAAGGGCGCAACGATCCTCGTCAAGTTAATACGCGTTTAATCACCGCAATCGGTCCCGATAACATTTTACCCTTATTGCGATTACGCTATAAGGTCGATGTTGCAGTGCTAGGATAATAGAAAATCAACCTTACGGCGTAATGGAGAAGGGTGACTTATCTATCAGGAGGCAGGACACATACGTATAGAGGTGACTGCACATTATGGCTAGTGATAAACTAACGAATAGTTGGTAGTTTGTACAGAAACCTATAGTTATTGGGATCAACGTCTCAAACAATAATTCTCAAAATATTTTTAAAAAAGCCTTGGAAATACTAGTGGGTTCGGGGAAAAGCCCCAGAGAAAATTTTATATACAGATCACTTTTCTGTGATCAATTGAAACGCAATGCAAATAATATTTTCGTCAGCAATTTTCTTCCGATTCTTGCATTCTGGTGCAAATAAGTGCCTGTTTCTCTTAAATTTGTTTTCTGATTAATTTACGTATATTTTATCGCTGAAGCTGTGATTTCTGTGTATAGGCCCCCCCCCCCACCCCCTGCACACCCACAGAACGCCACTACACACGGCAACGTAACTTAACCCCTTTTAGCACTGCGCCTTCAATTAAACAGCTATCAGATCGAGACACTTTAGGGGATGAAATGAGGGGGTTGGGGGCCTAAAACACTGATAATACCCTGCGATTACCTTCAAACATCGCGTGCATTCGGTCTTCGACGAGCGTGTGGCGTCATTTGTCTATCATCGTCGTCACAGTTGACTACTTCTTAAAAACAGTTGCCTAACTAGCCAGGGGTAAAATGTGTAGACTTGAATTTTCATTCAGATGAGCGTATATGGGGAAATCAATGCGACTGGCGCCTCAAGGGTTTGGTACTCGGGAAAAGACGAAGACGTTCATAAAACATATCATCTCGATGGCTTTGTTTCATCTGAAGAGACGTAGAATTCTATTTCCACTGTCTCGGCACCAGTATAAAACCTCACAACCTATCACATGGAATTCACTTGATAAATAATAATGCCAGACATATCCATATAAAATGTATACGAGTATCACATTTGAATCTTCCTAAAGGCGTGAATCGTGGCAGCTTTTTTCGGTCGCTCAAGTTAAAAATTCGTCGGCACCGCATTCCATGCAAACTTTGTGACCTAAATCCCCCCGTGACCTGACCTAGGGCATGCTCCTGCTTGGTAGGCAGCCCGAAACTCGAAATCCTTTTAACCCACATCATATCGTGCGAGGCGATTCGGTGGAAACACGGTGCAGGGAAGGACCAATCCAATTAATTGGACTATGAATAGACAGATTTGCATGCGATGGCGATTGCGCGAGATACGAGAGTTTTCTGTTATTTAACGTCACGACATTGGCGATTTCCGACAATTTCCGGGACGCTGTCGCTAATTACTGGAATTCATCATTGACTTGGTATCTAAAAGCAGGGAAATGTTTGAAAGTCTGGCGAATGTTTGAAATATAATTTGTTGGATAGAGATTGTACCGAGACGACAGATGCATAACTTCTTCGCAAGATAAAAAAATATATATTATTTAATGCTTCAGTCACAGTGCAGCGTAATTCTCTTTCACATATTTTTAGTTCTATTCATATAATATTTAGATCTGCTTCGTTAAGTAATAATAGAGGAACTGGAAAGAATTACAAAAGGAAACACTCAAGACACGGTAACAAAACTGTAAAGCTGAGTCCAACATAGACCGTTTTTGCGTTTTCCAATCACAAGTCTGCCGTGAGCGGTTTCTGGACTTGTGATTGGTCCGATGGTCATTAAGAAAGAAAACGGAAAACGCAAAAACGGTCTATGTGGACCCATCTTCAAAATTAAGATTTATATAATAGTTTAGTTTTGATCTAGATATGAGAGGATCAAGATGCGAAACAAAAATTGTATACACGGATTTAGACACAAAATATTTTTCCAAATCCGTTTGTACGTCCAGAAAGAAAAACACATAAAATATGCATAATGCACTTTCCGAGCAGAATAAACGGCGTCAAGAAGATGGGAAAAGATTACGATGTCAAAAGTAAGAAGAAACTGGGAAAACTTCGTTACTTGGTTTGAAAAACTTGCTATCTAACTTGCCAGTGAGTTTATAATGTAGTTTGAAAGATCACAACTGATGCCTTGAAAACCTTCGAATAGGAGTAGTATGATACAACGCAGTTTAGAAGTTCAAGAAAACCGAAATTGTGTTAGCTGTTGACACAAAAACTCAAAGAAAAATAACAATTTCATACCTCGACAAATCGCTGCGCTGGATTGAACTTTACTTTTTTATTGAAGAAAATATACTTTGTACTAGGAAATATACTGTGCATATTCAATTATATGCAAATTCTCAATGTAATACTACAAACTTTTGTCTTGGGTACGCTTTGCAATTTCCGTAATAATTCGTAACTAATCGTAAATTTACGAATAAATTACAACAATTGTTTTACCATCGTAAACGTATGGGATTCTAGATTCTACGCAGCTACAGAAGGCCATTGGGAGTTGGGACAAGGCCCTCTGTGTACCGAAAACCCATCCGTACTCTTTCTTTCACAACCTTCAACAGTCGAGGAAGTAGCAGTAATAGGATAAGAGCTCAACAAAATGAATAGATATCTATTTTTCACGAAAAGCTGGATTTCGAAACAACTACTGTCAAAAGAACACTGACAGCGTTTCGCCAGTCTCCAGGGTCCGGATTCGCAAAAGAAACTCAAGCAGTGCCAATTCATATAGCATTATAATTACAAATGTCACTATCACCATACTCTTATTAGGTACGTTTTTATTTGTAAATTGGGATTTGCGCAATTACAATCATAAAGTTCTACCGGAATAACACAGTAATAACGAATATTTCATAATCGCTTTATTGGTCATAAAGCTATTTCTTTGTGAATCTGGCCCCTGGGTATAACGATTTTGAAATTGTGCAAATATCAATATGCAATATTATTTCGCAAATTATATGTAACCCCCTCCCCCACCCCATCCCAAAGTAAATTACCTGTAACGCTTCACCGGAGCAATTCAATCAGTGCAAATTACCTCACCCCTCCAAGCCCGACCATCAGTAACTTCTCACCTCTGGAGCAATTAAATCAGGGCAAACTACCTCTCCCCAAACATGAGAACATTTTGGTGACGTAAGCAAGTTGGTTAAGGCAGTAATGCTCTTAACTTGCGCCGGGATCGATTCCCGCGACCATCCTACTTGACTGAGGTATTTCCGTGGTTTTCCTCAGTGGAGAGGTAAATGATGGGAAGGTTCCCTACTAATATGCTACGGCCGCCATCATCCCACCATTCTTCATATCATCTTCCAAACATCATAATAACCACTCTTCCGTCGCCATTCGCCTCAAAGTGAAATGTTTCTGGCGTACCTGTAACTCCGGAGGGCCGCCCTCATCTCGGATCAGGAGCAGGTAGCTCTGTCCGTCGACGAGGATCTCCTTCTTGAAGCGGCCGCCCTCTGGCGACTCCTCCTGCATGTAGGAGCCGGTGAGGTAGCGGTGCACGAGCGCCGACTTGCCCGACGCCAGCGAGCCGACGATGCCCAGACGCAGGTCGGGCACGGCGCGGCTCAGCGTCCACTCCTGGCTGTTCACGAACGAGTCTGCGGAGACGAACAGAGAACATGCATTAAAATCATCATCCTTCACCTGTTCCGGTTCCTAATGCTTCCTTGGACGTCCTAAATGTCTTCTTCCTGAGTGATGTGATACTCCTAAATTACTTCTTCCCTGAGGATGATACTCCTAAATTACTCTTTCTCTGATAGGGTAATACTCCTTAATGTCTTCTTCCCTGAGGGTGATTCTCCCAAATTACTTTTTCACTGAGGATGATACTCCTAAATTACTTTTTCCTGAGGGTGTTACTCCCAAATTACTTCTTCCCTGTGGATGATACTCCTAAATTACTCTTTCTCTGATAGGGTAATACTCCTTAATGTCTTCTTCCCTGAGGGTGATTCTCCCAAATTACTTTTTCACTGAGGATGATACTCCTAAATTACTTTTTCCTGAGGGTGTTACTCCCAAATTACTTCTTCCCTGTGGATGATACTCCTAAATTACTTTTTCTCTGAGGGTGATACTCCCAAATTACTTCTTCCCTGAGGATGATACTCCTAAATTACTTTTTCCCTGAGGGTGTTACTCCAAAATTACTTCTTCCCTGAGAGTGATACTCCCAAATTACTTCTTCCCTGAGGGTGATACTCCCAAATTACTTCTTCCCTAAGGCTGATTCTCCCAAATTACTTCTTCCCTGAGAGTGATACTCCCAAATTACTTCTTCCCTGAGGGTGATACTCCTCTGGTAATCTGCTCTCGGGCATTCTAAGGAAGCGAAGCAAGAGCTCACTCCATTTCGACTTGCAGTGTTTAATTTGTTGTGAATGATATTTGTAGTGCAAAATATGTCAAACAAATTGTATCAACAAACACAACATTGGTGCAAAGATGCAGTAGAAAAATGTTATAATGAGATCGAAATTCTGACACGAACTTGTTTAAAAGACTTTGAGTGTGTCAGTCCAAAACACGACAAGACCATGCTCTAATTATCTCATTGACGGAATCCAGTAGACTCTGTGTATAGTCGCCTCTACATTTTGTGATAAAAGCTAGTGATAAAACAAGTCTTGCAAGTCATCCCTCTCTGTAGGACAAATATCAATCTAGTTATGCAACTAATATCACGTCCGCGTACGACTGGTAGCCGCTTTAAGGGGTAAGTTTTATCACAACATATTACGTTCGTCGATAAATCCAGATACAATCTTGATGAGCGTGAAGATGCAAGAGATAACGATTCCATAAATAAATATGATTTATACCCTGGATCAAATGCATGAGAACTGCACTGAATTGAATGTCCTTGACACATGCCTCCCCCTGCAATGTTCGATGAATATACGCCACTGTGCAAATTCAATTAAACTGCGACCTTTGGATGATGACAAAGAAGTGATCTTATTCCGTAACCGGAGCTCCCTATGACGCTCAAATGACGTAACAAAGGGTAAATCTATAATCCCACACATGTATTAGAGAGTCATTACATGCATGATGTAAATATGACATTATTCTTCGCAAATGGTCGTACATCGAGTTCGTCTCGCATCCCATATGATCTGATGCCTGTCAGCAGATGACGTTTACAGCTTCACTAGATCGTATCTTACATCTTGGAAACTGCTATTATTAAATATTAAGAAAGTGGGAAAAAATGCACTGGACTTCAAAGGCTTGGTAGCAAAGAGCAGCTTTAAATATGCACAAGGTCTCTTTTTGTTCGCTTTTTGTTGATCCAGGTCCAGTCACACAGTAACGTGCCAGGGTCGGATTTTTAACAATTATACTTTTCTAGAACGCCATGTAAGGAGGTGCAATGAATACTCGTGGTGTGTTGCAGACTTTGCCTGATTTGGGCGCAAAGACACAGACAAAAATGCATAAAAATTGTTACGACACCCCCACTATGTTGAATAATGCAGTGCTTCAGAAAATAACTGCAAAAATACTTCTAATTGATTTTTATTTTATATGTGTAAAGAATACGATTTATAAACATTGCATTGGCCAAATATCTAATATGATACCTAATTCGATGTCTACAACAATTTATTTATTTTCAGAGATTTTGCTTGGCATAAAATTTTAAAATCCACTAGCATATTTATTGTTGCCAGATTTCTCGTGAAATTTTGGTGATAAAAAGTATCATTAAAAAAACCGGTACGAAGACAAGTAAAATGTCCTCCTCTACAGTGACAGCTACACGAAAACCACAAATCACGAAAACTCGAAACCAAATCCGGCATTTTTTCCTCACCACGACCAGCACTCGGACAAAATATAACAAAGGGTTCCACAAAATTCAACTTGCAAGCGTAAAGCATTGCATTCTCCATGGTCTACCATAACCACACCGACAATAGAGATACAAAATAAGACGGAAAACCATCACACTGTAAATCATCAACTAGAATAGGTAATAAATAAACTCCAGTTGAATAGATTGATTCAAAACACTTTATCAGTATATAGGTATAACTCGTTTTCTATACGTGTACAAATTGGCTATGGTAAGTGACCAATAATGTCACAATACTAGACGCAGAAATAAACACATGCTCAGCTGTCAAAACGGTATGAAATACGTATCTACGGAACAGCTGTCCAGTGGACATAGATCGTATCATATTTAGGTACATCTCTAACTGAAATTTAGTACTACTGATGCACGGATACGGAAGCTGCAGGGGGATATATTCAAATGTCTGAAATTTCATCCTCGAGATAGTAATCTACCTCCCAAATATTTATGTTTAAAGAGACTAACGAACTGAAAAGAATCGGTTTTGACGTAGGGTTATGGACGACAACGTTTTGGTGTCGGAGTGGCGTTTAATGAGACCCCGTTTCATCGTGAAATAAAACCTAGGCGCGTTAATCTGGAGAAGAACACCGGAGGAAACTGGAGCTAGTGTTTGGACCCGATCAATCAAACTCGACAGCGGCCTAACAGCTTTCCATCTATCAAAACGTCTATATGTAATAGGCAGGGACTTTTAGAAAACTTGAACCTTTTCAGAAGTGGGAGAGTGGCCGGGATTGTTTGAAAAAAGTTGTTAAAACGTCACCTTCATTTTATCTAGTTGCCCTCTATGTCGTATGATCTAAAAAGTGTAACTACCTTCAGAGCTAACGCATTATGGAAGGCCATAGATCTGATTGATCCTCGTATTTGTCTAGAATCATCGTTAAAAATCATGTAAATCACGCAGGTTGGCCCTGGGCTCGAAAAGCCAACTGTCTAGTAAATTTCAACTATACTCTGAAAAGATGCAGGTATTTTTTTTTTGTATGCGGATTGCAAAAGTAGAATCGTTTAGAGTTAAATGTCAGCATGTTCATTTGGAACGAAAATAAAGTGATTTACGCTCAACAAAATATCAAATATGATTTGGTACACAACGCCTTTGAAAAAGTTTTTGTATTGTGATCTACCCAAGTAGGAGCTCCAGCGTTGGAAGTGTTCTCAACTTCGAATAATTTCTCAAAGAATAGTCTCTTGAATATTCAGAAGATGAACAATGGTGCAGAGTTGGATGTTGTATATACCACCGCCCAAATGATATCACCAAAACACAACTCCATTTCATATCCCGTTATTAACAACCGTATCAAATTGTGCATTACACAGTCGTAAAAATAAATCTTCAATCATTTCGCCACTCACTAACAAGGCAACCGGCCGATACTTTTCGCACCCCTCTAGAATCCTTACAATTCCGAATCAGTAAAAAGACGCATCATTCGCGCCTAACTTTTAACAGAGGCCACGAAGACATTTTGACGGTTGATTGTTGAATAATGCGTCTCTTTATTATGACAAAAGAAATTTCGATAGAAACTATTTGAGAATAACACTGTACTGTCCTGTCCCAGTACGCGATACCAAGGTGGAGGTTTTTGAAAATGGGAAACCGAATTCGGGAATGGGGAACCCTTACCGAGAATATAGATCATTCCCTTAATACATGGGTTAGTTTCTTTTTATCTCAAAACTCTTTTGTAATCCTTAGGGGTGAGCGATTCTTTAGGAAGGTATACCTACCTATAAGGTAGATGATGACTGGGGTAGAAGCGTGTGGCAAATACCATATATACCATATGCTACTCAGGATTCGGATTCTATGGCTTTCGGGGTTAGGGTGAGAGGCATAGAATTTTCTTTAATCGAAAAGAGATAGAGGTGGAAAGGGGATGGGTATATATTTATTCGATGCACTATCAGCTAACAAACGATAAGCTCTTATCAAAATCTAGGCAAACATCGCAGATTTTCTACTTTCTGTTGACAAGTCAGGTCGAAGTTTAACCATTATTAACGGCGCACCGTCCTGCCAAGAGGGTGACCTGAAAGGAGGCGTCGGGTCATATAATTGAAAGACCCTCTTTCGAAAAATAAATCGTTTCCAATTTGGCATTGAATTGATATCCATTGATATCCATCACTGACAAATGGCGTATTTCTATCAATTAATGATCCCCTGCAGTTTCTTTTATATTACTGTCATTATTCATTTCTTTTAATCCATGATTACCCAGGTGACCCCCTCCATTACTTACAGTTAATTCGTTTTCATTGAATCGATAAAAATAATTACCATCTTTACCGCGAGTAGCTATTGAATTCGGCTTAAATCGCGAACCGTTTAGTAGCAAAATCGATATTCGTCAAAATAACTTGGATAATCTTCACTGAATCTAGATTCAAACCAGCCCCTCCCCTCCTCAAAACGGCACTCAATCCTCACTTTATATCTTTATAAAATGTTTACAATCTGCCTGGATCCTAAGCCTTTCTTCGTGGCTCCCTGGGCGTGTAGCCTGACAAGTCAACTTTGATCAAGCGATTTTCCAAACATTTCTAATGAATATTATATAAAGATATTACAACGCGTCGCGAGATATATGGGAGGATGTGCTGAATACATTGCATAGACCGGAAGCGCGGAACACAGTGTGTTGTGTGCCAGTGCGACCCAGGGGCCAGGACGGAAGAGAGGTTATGGTTAGCACTGTACTATCGCGGCGCGTGGCTGCTAATAGACATACGGGTATCAAACAGCCCACATCGCAGCTCTATCTCTCTCCATGTACACATACCGACACACCACCTTGCAACATCTCGCGGCGGGATTAATGACGCACGTGTTGTCGCCGTCAAGTGACAGCCGTGGTGGCGGTGCAGTTGACAATGAAGAAGTAGGAATTACTTTCAAGATTCAACTCTTCAAAAGACTAAGATCCATAAACTTTACTGACAGTGTAATAAAAAATCTGTGCATTATAGGTAGAATGCCCGAAGTCCGTTTTCTCGATTTTGCGTTTCTCACTTTTGGCATCATGTGTACCTAATCAAGCTCTATCGACAATCTGCAATTCGACTAAAGTCAACAAATACGGTTTTATTCTCGTACAAAATGACTGGGATCATTGAAATGGACAACGGGCCTTCTACCTCTCAGGTACAGAAATTTACCCTGCCCTGCATAACACAAATTTTACGCCAAAGATTGGATGCTCGTTTTTCCCTAATTTTACATTAAATTTCAGTTTCCGGTTACAGAAAAATGTTGATTGCGAGCGACAAAATGTGGAGACATCAAGAGTGAATGAAACCATCTCAGAATGTACCAAGAGTGATCGAGACAGCATAACTCCTGCGTGCACTCACTGTTCCTCCACTTGGCCAATCACCAAGTTTTTCATTTTCTATGAAATGTAAAAATAGGTGCTTGAACGACTAATGGAAGCCATGGAAATTGTAACAGGATATAATCATGAAACAATACGAGAGAAGTTTACAATTTATTGGAAATCAAACGGGAAGTGGAGTTGCAGTGTTTAATAAAACCCGATGAGGTGATGTGCGTAAAACATCCGGAGCTCAAGTTACATAAAACAGGACTGAAACCGAGACCCAATGATCGAGAACAAAGTATGATCGAGAAATGATTACCTTAACGTGGGATCGATGTCAAGATTCGACTATAACAGTCCGAGAGAGAGAGAATCGAGGAGAGCGGGAGAGAAAGAAAGAGCGAAGAGTCAAATCACGCATTCAAAAAGCGACAAAGCCGAAGAAGACAGGAAGGAAGAAATATCATAACAACCTATTGTGTAACCTATCCATGTAGGGACCTGTGAAAATGTATCCATCCGCCTAACAATATCCTGCCAAACCGCGAGATGCGGAGGCGCCTACACGAGCACGCAAAGACGTCAATAAATTACCACAGATCGATCACAAACGAAATCAAAAAGAAAAAAGTACAGAAAACACCGAATCAAATTTCCGTCTCCTGTCAAACTGACAGGACAATTTGCGTATTTCCAGTTGGCCATTTATCAAACGTGAATTGTGAATCAACGTCTCCCCTTTGACTGTCATCCACATTAGAATACGCCAAGCAGTAAATCCTATAAGGAGGAAGTGCAATGGGTATTACATTAACAATCCGACACTGCCATACAGCTTTTGAATAGATCGACATCTGGGATGTAACATAAGACCGCCATGGAGCCAGCTTCCGGTATGTCTGTTGACGTCTATACAACCCCCCCCCCCCCCACTTGCCCCCACCAATAGGTGCCCATCAGCTGTCCGCCCTCTAACCTGGTAGGTTCCTGCCCCGGTACAGGGTCCTTTGAGAACACCGAAATGGCAATTCAGGTCTGGAAATCGAGTTCTAAGGACGTGTGCCATTATAGAATGAAACATATTACGCAATGATATTGACATTGACAACGTATGAATACATTATAGAATTACTAAAGCTTCCAACGTACAGAATACAAGATAGGCACAAGGAAATGAACTGGACTTCTGGTGACCGTTTTTTGCCAAACGCTTTTGCAACTCTGATCCATCCTGAATTTTTAAAATATTTATAATCTGAAGTCATTCATATATCCTAGTTCTAAATTTGTAAACAATTTTGTTTTGTGTGTTTTACTTAAAATACATTATTTTGAGCAAAAGTATGAACTGTTATTGGAACTATCCCAGCAATTGATTGTTTATGGCGTATCTGTGTATCACGGCCATGAATAACTAGGACTTAGCGCAAAAGACAATCGGCATGACAACAGCAAGCTTGAAATAATTACCCTGGAAGTTACAAAGGATTAAGGATGAGCCTCGGTCATTAATCTTGGATGAATCGTTGAAAGCGAAAAGAGAGAGTGCAGACATTTGTACGTCAAATGAACAGAGTAGTTAACAGCAATTCATCAAATCAATAGACTCAAACTAACTTTCTTACATTTCATGGAGGATTGGTTTTCTTTTAAATTAATTATAATATGTATTAAATGAATAAACAAGTAATTATTTATAACATGTATGTAAATAAAAATGGGATCGAATACTAAGGTTCCAATCGACAATTTGACACACACACACAAAATCGATAATTTGAATAAAAATCATAAATACACACTAATTCCGCTGCCAATTGGAATTCGTTTACTGATGCTGGACAGTGGACGGTACAGAAACTCAATTCGAATTCAAGTATCCTTTTTTTAATGACCGCTCTTTTTATCTACCCGCTTGTAAATGAAAATCAGCCGTCTGACCCAATGTAAATGCCTAATTAAAGAGCAAAGCTCAGTAGTAGCCTCCAAGAGCGTGAAATATATGCTTGCGGTCGGAAAGAGCAACGAATCGCCCCACAACGGTGTTATTTCGCCGCTCCTGATCGGTGGTCGATGATAAGAGGAACAGTTCTGCAGCGCCCACACCATCGCAACCCACCTGTCCTTCTTCCCGGCAACCACTGTTCACAACCCTTGACATGACAGCTGGTAGCGCAGTGGGTAGCCCCATTGGGTAGCCCACGCGCCACATGCCGCAGGACTGTATTTCAATCATTTCAATACCCCCCCAACAGATATTGGCGAGAGAGGGGTGAATTTAAACAAAATCAATTTTTTTTAATTTAGCTGTCAAAATAAATGTTACCTTTAAAACGTTATATTAGGTTATTCATTCTTGTCAGTCAAGTCACATACGAATTGCGGACACACGGGAAGAGTTAAAACTATTAAATTTTCAGATTTGTTCAAATGGAAAGTTGGCTCTTCGGGAAAGAAAAATAATGTAATAAGATAATAAAACCGTGGATTGACGTCTGCAAGAGGAAGTTCTCCAAAGAGACAACTATGATTATTTCTTCATACGGAGCAAGTTGGTTCAGGCAGGCACGCACCTCAGTCTGTGTTTTACCTCAGCCGAGAGGCAAGCACTGTGAAGGTTCCCTACAAATAAACCACGTCCGCCTCCATGCCACAGCCCATCCTTCATCTTCATCATCCTCTCCTTATCATCATCATAACAATCTATCATCCGACTCAATTGGCCTACTTGCGGAACAGTGCTATGTCAAATAACAATAAAACTGAATATCTTCATTGCCACTTGTTGGCTGCTGCAGAAATCACGCTAACAATGAGAACGTTGGAAGGTGGATGGCAATTACATCAAGTAGCACGAATTTATATTAACGTATCTTAAAACTGTCTAATTAGAGAAATTGATTAAATTATCTCAGTACATCGTCCATCGATAGAGATATGAGAAAAACAAAGGGGGCAGAGTTAGCAAACAAATTAATTTGTAAATTTATCGAACCAAAACAGTGACCCATTTTCATCTGATGATAACAGCACGAGGTATAACACCGAAGTTAGCATTATGTTTGCAACAGATGCCAAAGTTTCAGCCTGTTTATGTTGCTCTGGGGAAATCGCTCCTTCCACCTTATCATCAGAATAAATCTGATATCTGAAGTTTATACTACAATATTGCGCTCCGACTTCGTACTAAATTTCAAAGTGATGTTGACTCTTCCATTGATACCGAACACGGGTTCGAAAAGCTTTTGTCTTTCATTCTCCGGTCATGACTGCGTACTCCATTGTTACCTAATACTATTGAATGGATTAATCCTGCATTATGAATCCTACACACACACGGATTGAACGTATTTCAGGATTAAAAAAGAATAAAGATAAAGGATTGTTTGCTCTGGTTTGTTATAAAATCTCCAGCTGAGAGTAATCTATGAAAAAAACAGCAGGGAATTAAGAGATTAATTCTATTCCAATGCAAAATAGCATCTGTCGTTTATAATTTCCTGAAAAATACTTAATTGAAACAAAATGTAAATTGGTCACGGTCCACACTTAAATTTTAGACACAATTGTATTTAATTTAACGCAGTGTAACTTAAATAATTTGTCTCTCCGGCCAAGAGTTTCTGTTTATCAAAAGAGTCTTACAATAGCTTGGCAGGAGAAATTGTTTTCAATTGAGATAAGCCGTGATTTCGCACGTAACGCTCTGTCAAGACCAACCAACCCGAAACCACGGTCCACAATCTTACATCATTCAAAACGCGAGCTCATTAAGTGGGCGAAGAAACCCGAAAATCTCTGACGAAATCTTTATTCAAAAAGGAGGCGAGCTACGAAACCCTAAAAACATAATTAGTTATAAAGAAACCGATAAACCCCCGTTTTCAAAAAACAACAACATAATAAAAAAAATAAGGCGATTAAGGGGACAACACAACCCAAAAACCACCATCGACAATATTACACAATTCCAAAAGGAGACGATTGCTCGGGCTAATAATTCCGAAAGCCACTGTCGACAAATACACAATTCAAAAGTGAGACGTAATTACGGTGGCCAACAAATCAAAACCACCGATTGATATTATTACATAATTCAAAAATGTGGTAATTACGGGGATAAGAATAATCAAACCCACCGTCGATAAATTACATAATTCAAAAAGTAGGTAATTCGGGAGCCAAAAAATCAAACCTACAGTCGTCAAATACATAATTCAAAAAGGTGGTAATTACGGGGGCCAAAATAATCAAACCCAACGGCGACTAATTACATAATTCAAAAAGGATGCGATTATGGGGGTCAAAAAACCAAAACGATCGACAATCGAACCCCCGTCGACAATGTTACATAATGGAATATGTAACACCTACCCGACTTGCGCTTCTCCTCGATGACCAGGGACTTGGATCGCTTGACGCGTAGAGATCGCCTCCATGTGGCCCGCAGGAACGACTCGGGCATCTTGATCTTGGGCGACTCCTGTACCGGAGCCTTACGCTCCGGCATCAACCACTTGGCGACCACAAACAGCCTGATGCCGTGATTCCACGATTCAATGCGAAAAAACACCGATTCACAGAGTGGGCTTCGAACCCAGACACCGCCCCAATAACCTAACACCTGAACATTAGGTACTTATCTCGCCACCATGTACACTGCAATGGGTGTATTCACCAAGCGCAAGAAAACAATAAATCTTGATTCCGAAAACTTGTTTATTACTTTTTCTGTAACACTTTCTTCCACTGTCTATTTATTCGTCTCTTTCTACTTTTTAATTCAAGTTTTCACCAAGAGGCGTACACGTATGTTATATTCTAAAATTATTCATATATGGGAGCTGGCGACGCAGAACATAACTCTACTTGGCGTAGATATGGTAGAGTAACACGGCAACCGTTTGTTCTTGAGAAGTACGTCAACCACATGCTCGAGCCATCTCGAGTGGCAACAGAAAGTGCGTGAACACTTATGCAGATCACTAGCAGAGTTCACAGTTGGGCAAAAGAGAATTTATACATCGTCGAAAAAGCACTTTCAAACAGACGACATTCGAACAAATCTTGACGGAACGGTTTATAAAACGAGACACATTATCAAATTTTCACGATTAGGGGATGGAATGGAGGCGAGAATTTCACGAAAGTCATGTGCGGAAACGAACTTTTTTCAAATCGCATATTATACTGAATGCTGCCGAGATGAAAGCTTGTCGACACACTTAAAAAAAAATAACGAGGAATTATTGTCGATGCGTGACAAAAGCTCACGAAAGTCACGTCACTGGACCACTGGAACACTGGACCCCGTTGTGCGTCGTCGTCACCGCGAACCACAATGACACTATCTGCATGCGGCCATGTGTCCGCGACTACGGAGCAAGAGCCGACACACATGTGCTCGCGCTGTTGTGAGAGCCGTGACTGCGCCTCCACTGCCAGTGCCAGTGCCAGTGCCAGTGGTAGAGTCGCCGTCGAGCCATCTGACAGCTGCACATGGTAGAGGGGCAGCGACCACCGCGACCACCACAGTCACGGTGACAAGTGACACGGTGTCACAGTACACACTCACGTGGTGATCCAGAAATACGCTCAGGAAGACAAAGAATTCATTTCGGGAGATAAACTTACGAGAAAATTCGGTGTCAAGATCATTCGTTTGTGATACATTTTTGTAGAGCGATGTACTACGAGAGAAGGGGAATAGAATCTACACAAAAAGGCTCCAGTTCTAAGAAGTACACTTTGGGCAAAATGCTAATTGAATAGGATTTTCCAAGCTTTAAAGTGAACTTTCGGCAACTTAAAAGCTGTAAGCGAAGATAAAAAGCTTAAAATTGGACCTTGAGCAAATGAAAAATGGTTAAAACGTAGAAATGAGATTCAAAAAGTTAATCCAATGGGATAACAAGGTTTTAAAGTGGATTTATGGCAAATTAAAAGGTGAAAACGCAACGCACAATTTCCATTAAATGAATCTTTTTTGTGAGTATTACATTCCCCTTCTCTCACGGGACAGATAATAATTCTTTCGGAAATCCCAAACTATAAATGAAAGGGGTGGGGAGGAGGAAAGCACTGCATACGTCACGGGGAATATGGCCAAATGTTGACGGGATAGGATTCAATGCTGTTTGAACGACTGTAATTCTTGCATCAGGTAATCCCCATCCCCTCACACGTTATTTTCAGCTCATTCCACATACGATCTTGTTGATTTTGTGCCACCGTTTCATAGAGTTTCGAACATTTTAAGAAAGTTTCACCTAAGTATACAGCTTTTATCGAGATTCTATAATGACTGTTCTTTGCGTTTATTGTGTCTCTTTCAAGGTTTTACTCTTATTCTTGGTCCAATTAACTGACTTTTGATGACATTTCTCAGCACTTTTAGTTTCACATGCATTTCAGACCTAATGTCCTATTGTGTAACTTCATAAACAAGTGTACTTACATCTTTTGCTTCTAGCCAATAGCGGAACAAGGCGAAAGGCTGACCCTTTATTCTATGGCTAGAAGCGAAAATGAACGTCTACATCTTAAAATGACAGTTATATACAATTGCCCTTCGGGAAACGTAGTGACTTATATATTGACTCATCACACCTTAAAATTGATCTCTGTTAAGCAACTGATCTTCATCAGTAACTGATGTGAACAGCTATGATAATTTGATAATGACTTCATTGAAATTAACTTTTTGTGTGTGAACAAGGTACCTATTTGGGTGTCATGAAATTGAAAACCAACGTCAAAATTGATCAATGGGACCTCATCACTCTTAGGCGAAATATTAGCATCAATTTAAAAAACGATGAATCAAAATCAATCTTCTGATTAAAATATGCGAAATTAAAATAAATTTGAATGAAATTACGTATTTGGCGTGTCGCTGTTCTAATGTTGGGTTAGGTTAGGTATCATGTCAGCTGTCCAATGCATGAATGTTTTCTCGGAAGCAGAGATTTAAATACCACGGACGAGAATCAAACCAAGGTCAATCGAGTGGACGAGATTATACACACACTTCAACATTTCAAATCAACTTCCTACAGGAGACGATTTCAAATACATCCTTTTAAAACAATTTCACATTCTTCCGGTAAATATCACGCCGCCGATACAATAAAGTTGGCATTGAAGTACCGTGTTCGAACCTCGAGACCCTATGGTAAACGTGCATTTAAAATCCTGCTCCAGTTTACACGCAACTCTGCACTCTGCCAATAAGGATCAAAATTGTATTTCATAAGTCTCTTTTCGTCCAAATACTAATTTTACATTAATGTTTCATATGAAAGTGTGATCAAAATCATTTCCCTGAATCCATTAATATTCCAGAAGCGAATACGCCACTCATAACCAAAAATTGAGATAGAATCAAATCTCTTCTATAAGTGTTAATACATGAATCACTGCCACAGGTATCTTCGAAAAATGTGCTCTTCCGATAAGGATTCTGTTTACATCCTTATCATCTAATGTCAAGAAAGTATTGGCAATGTCCAGTCAATCAATACCCTACATCGACGATTGCCAATCATGTAAATGACTAATAGACGAACGTTCAAACTGTTGGACGAGATAAGAATAATTTTAAAGTGTCAAGGTTAAACCGTTTAAAACTATCAACACCTCTAAACGAAGACTCATGTAAACGAAAAGAAGACAATTTTAATACTTGTCCGAAGCGAAATTCGTAATGTGAAGATCCTTTCATAGTTAACTGTTTGCTAATTTGTTAAAAATGAAGAGTTTTAGTGAAAGTGTGTACAATTGAAACTTATACATAATAGATGTTACAGTAAATAAAAAATTATGCGAAACACATACCTTAAAAGGTGTCCATAACAAATAAGGCTACAATGCATATTCTTCAAAGGAAATATTGAAGTAATACATCTTTATTAGACACGAATGACTGGTTTATTAAAGTGAAAACTCGCGAACCTGAAATAATTTAAATAAGAAATAAGCTTGCTAATTAAATAATCCTATTGATTATTGACATGACGATTACCATATATCTCCTACTCAATCTAAATGTACCAACTGGTTTAGCGTATTAGTCAGTTCTTAATGAGTCAAACATCGTGGAAGGAGATTTGGAAAAGTTGGCTCTTCGCATCGCCTCAGATCAAGTCATCTGATAAACTTATGGCGCCGCTCCCAAAGCATCCCGAAATGCCGGTTTAGTACTCGATTAATAGTTAACAAAATAAACACGAAGATGCCAAAATTTGTTGACAATATCGCGCAGAATATCTCACGTGCCCTAAAATATACCGCAGTACCAAAGTGACTGTAAGCAAACGAGAGATTAATATTCCATCACTAGTTCATAAATTCACCGAAATATTAGTAACTTTTATGATGAACACCTTGGACCTTGGACAAATATATTCTATACTTTGTATATACAACATGGAAAAACTTTGCGTCAAATAAGCGGACACGTGTCAATTCTTCCCGACTCTTCCCGACTTGTGAACGGAGCGTCCAGTCAGGAAGCGGGAAGGAGCTCCCTAAGGACTCGGCGAGTACGCGTGACATGCAGCGCTGAGGGGATTAAGGGGTTCCTAAGGGTTGAATCTGGATTTCGGAGGGATTTCGACTTATACATGAATCAGGTATATGTGAAATGGGAATGGGAGCGACGACTAGGGGAGAGACCGAGCCACAACACCATTGTCGAATATTGATTCAAGAAACAATGGTTTGTGCGATTCTCGAGGATATATTTTGCTTCCCTTGGCTTGTATTTGATCGCTAGGACCAGGTGTTGGTCAGAAAACGATAGGTGAAGACAAGAAAAGAACCAGCATAACCGTCATTCACGTTCGATCCCCGTGCAGTTCAATCGCGAGAGCATCCTGAGATAGTTACAATCCTCCTCGATTGCCTCAAAGTTGCAGTCTACGTATTTAGATTTCATTTAGATTTTGAGAAACGAAATTATGTCATCTCATCATTGATTACGAGCATTAGGATGACAACTGTACGAATGGGATTGTGAAGATTGGGAGATATTAACAACATTTGGCTCTCTTGACTGAGAAAAACCGTCCTAGCGGGAATCGATCTAGGGTCTCCCAAATGATATTCCACATTACACAAGCCCACATGCATTTGCCTGGAAATGACGGTAAACGACAATAATTACACGCGCTTACTGCCCAGACTGTACACATACACATACCGAATGGCAGTCCTCGTTGCTAAACGGTGCGTCGTTAACAGAAAATACCCTGTATATAGATGGGCACATTTTCAACAGCTGAACTTGAATATATGCTAAATTTCTCGCCCAACGCTCTCGAACCTCACAACTCGGCGTTTGCATTTACCAAAAGCGATTGGATCCAAAGTAAACTTGTTGAAGTGTTAAGCGAGGTTCATACACAATCACAAAGGCTGCACAATCAATCCATCACGTTCAATCATCACTTTCAACTAGAAACGAGGTAAGAAAACGTTGCTTAGAATTCCACGCGCGTCTTAGCGAGCAGCGTAGCGAATTGGGCGCATTTCTGTCAAGAAGCGAACATAACCATACGCCCGATACGCCATTGCAAACCCGATACGCGAGATTACGTGGAAATTGGTAAGTTTTGTGGTCCGGAAATAATCCGTCGAGTCAGGGGTTGGAACGATGTTTAACACAGTTCACTAGCTAAAGGATCACGGCCTAAAATAGCTGAAATTCGAGAGAATATAATGCCTATACCAACCCCTAATATAGTATGCTATAATCGGATATCCGAGGTATATATTGGGAGTTCGATGTTCAAATCAATTGACGAACTGGCTTCTGGGAAACGCCGAAAAACCGAACCAGTCGACAAATTGGGTGAAGTAGTGAGAAATAGCAGCTGCGCAAACCTGGAAGTAAAAAAAAGGCGAATTGTACAATTAAAATAGTACGAAAATGACTTCCAGTAGAATTGGCCGAACTAAAAAAAAAAAATTTTTAATGAAAGGCTTTTGTCCCGAGCTTGCCTAATCGCAATTGTCCTTTTCCGATGTGTACATGCGAGTAGGGGACGGGTATGACGTCATATAGCATGAAGAGAGTTGAGGGGGTTGTGCTAATGGCAGATTAGGCGCGTCGATGACAAATGTGTGACGTCATGTCACTCCGATTCGCATCGACTATTTTAAAACTCTCGCGCGGGGGAGGAGGGGGGGGGGGGGGGGGGGGAGGAGATGTGCGCGGAAATCGTAACGAGACTTGCCGAAATCAGTTTTGACAAATTAACGAGACGTTCTTTTTTCTGATAGTTCGCGAAAAGACTGCGATTTGCCAAAATCAATGCGGAAGCGTACATATGTAATGCGTCTAAACAAGTGACGACAGTATTTGTACATTGCATACGTTCAAAATTATTTGCTGATAATAACTTCGATGGCAGTTACGAACATCTTAGTCAGAATCCAAGTAGATGAATTTATTCGATTATTAGTGACTTTTGATCACGAAAGTTCTGATTGGCAATTTTCTTCAACTAATTTCGGTTAGCAACCCATGAGCGCATTTTCAAGGAGTCACAATCAAAATTTCATGTTCTGACAAAAAAATACTACTCAAAAAATACTACGATAACATACAAAATACCGAAATTAACGTTCATTTCAACGACAACACTTGAATTCAGTGACACAATCAATTAAACAAGCATTGAGTTGGCCCGGGTATTAATGATTTTATCCAATTGTCACGACTCTTTTACGACACAACAATCAAAATTCTTTACAAGACTGTCACTTGAGACCTCCACTCAGCATAGCCCCGGCGGCACCCTTTCTAATTTCGGCAATAAAATAATAAATGAATCCATGCGTACGGTCTTCAAGTCGCATATGCGTGTGACACATACTATAATTACTGGTGATGGGGTGGACGCGAAAGAAGGGAATTGTAGGTCATTACTACAATATTGGACACACGCACAATAGGTTTACCATTTCATTCCAGAAGAACACTAATTAGTGCGTGATTGGCCCGGGCAGACAGCGCCAGGAATAATTAGAACTCAAGTTCTGATTACTTTCCCTCCCTCTCTCTCTCTGCCTCTGACGAAATGTGGTGATAATAAAGGGCGAGAAGGTTGTATATTAATTTTGAATAATTATAGTAGTGGACAAAATAATATGATGAAAAGCTGGCGTGGTCCCAACTTGATTTATAATCATTTCGTATCATTTCATGATCAAATAAACTAAATTACGTTTGCGACAGTAAGCCGAATTTTATAAATGAAAAATGCTTCAGCGACAGGAAAAAAGATAAACGAGTTACTGTGTAAAATATTTGTATTTAATTTCTTTTAACAAATTATTATAAATGGTTCCATAGCTACATTAAATAACGCTATCTAAAGCTGTGGACTGCACTGTAAACAAAACTTGGCAGCGATTTTCTACGTCCCAAATATTTAACTAACATTATCGACCCCTACCATAACCTTACTAATCCATCATGAAAGGGGATCTTGTATGAACAGGATCGGGATCATATTATTATTATCATCATCATCTATCGATCATGTGGATACAATTTGACAATACGTGGTCGCAAAACTGCAACGCAGATTAATCAAGATGGTCCATTAGGTTATCCAGCATCGCAAAAACACATGTTGGAATTGGGCAAATCTAGTGAAGGTGAAGTGTGACACTTTTGGGACACACTGTAATCTAAAGGCAAACTCATTGTAAAGGAACAACCCTAAATTAAAAACATGGTCGATCCTCCCCTTCTAATGAAATAACGACTTATTTTGATTCAACATCTCACATCAGGTAGGTGGTACTTACGTAGAAAAGCGACGACACTTTGGGATTCCAAGTCATCATGAGGGAAAAGTTGAAAGTTTACAAATTACTATTTGCAGAAATAAAAGTCAAACATTTACAAAATTATATTTTCGAATAGATAATCATTGAAAATTTTGAAAATTTTGAACACGTAATGTTTTTGTGATTTTCTGGAATGAGTAACATCATTTCATGCCAATTTGTTTAAAAGTTTCAGTGAAATAATGTTTATAAAGCATTCATATTACGAAACAAAGCTTAAAACACGCATTCGTTGAAAAGATCTGCCTCATTATTCCATCGCCTGAATCCCCGGCTAACCTTACATCAAAGTTTAAGACAAGTACAAGCTCACGGAGTTGAACATTTCGCTGACGTGTCGGCAACAAAGTTCAGATGTGCAGCAGCCAATGCGAAATGAAGCAGTTCATTTCCAAGTAAACCTGGAGTACAGTACGCAGCTGGCTCAGGAAACGAAGGTAAATAGTTCAGGTTGCTTCGCGTCTAGGTAATCTTACGCAAGGTGTGCAAAAATCTCTCTTTTCGTTCTGTTATTAAGTACAAAAGATTCGGGGTGAAACAACCTCCCTTTTGTGTAGCACGAGGGGGTAAAAGTGCACAAGCATGAATCCTGAAGGGTAGGATAAGATCCTCCCCTACTCCACTATGAAAAGTCCACCCCTTGTAGTTAGCACGATGGATGATAGAATAAGATTCTAGTATAGAATATAAAAAAAAATCTCAGCCCCTCTCATCATTCTAATGAAGAAAATTCGACGATACACATTACGATATTCAGTTTTGGGAATGAATTCATTAGCTATCCCATTTTTTGTGATTCGATATATACCTAATGTTTGGTTTCCATGTGCAAAGCAGCGTTAGCACGTACCTATTCAAAGATCTGCCATGTAAATTATATACCTATACACATCTATAAAAAAATATAATAAAAAATAACTACACGTTTCTATAGGTTTCAACAGAGCAAATAATTTAATTGGATAATATTATTTTTAGTATTTCGTAACGTCTCAAAAGTTAAACACCTAATTTTGAGGATAATTATATTAAAACAATAATTTTTGATCGTACCTATTCAACACATCTTGGATCATTCCGCAAAGAAATGGTATCAAGAATTAAGAAATAGTATAATACATATCCATAGAATTAGCGACAATATGTGTAATTATCAAGAAAGAGTTGGACATCCACACGCTCTGAATCTCCTACCATTATTAAAGTGGGCCCCACGTGACTTCAATTAAATATTGATTATAAAAAAAGAGTTAAATACAAACAACTGTATGGCGAAGTTTTATGAGGCAATAATATACGTTACAAAGATCCAACCTACTTATTATGTAAAGTCATGAGAAATGCTGGTAGCCCAGTGAATATCGAGCGCTATTCACGAGAAGAAAAAATATATTCGTTGGTACGAGGATTCAATAGAGGCTAACTAGACGTCTGTGAAATATTCAGCTGTCGTTCAAACGTCAAAGTTTTCATGAATACAACGTTTTCTTCATGCATGCAGGCTGGATAAAAAAACACGTCTCTCACACGTAACCGAATTCCATCAAGTTTTACCCAACTTAAAACTTTTTAATACGTGGGGTTAAGTTCCAAGTTTAACGACGCACAATCTGCGACGTTGACTATATGATGAAGACGGGGAGATGACGGTGATGAAAGCGCATAAAGGTTAGGATAGATAGAAAACCGTCGAAAATAGGAAAATTTCGATCAGGGGGATCATATCCAGGTCTCCCTGCCAATTTATGCATAGGAAATTCTGGTGCATACTTTATAGTTAAGAGTCCTTCCAAATTTCAAACATTTATGAGTAGTTTTAACTAGATTATTTATGAGCATAGAAAGAAAATAATTGAATAGCCAACACACATAATTAAAAACGTTTTGAGAGAAGTAAATTATCTAATTTTTTTATAAATATTTCGTTGTAAATGAAGTCTCGATCATAGATTTACAATCGCTCTGTCGAAATCGTGCAAACCAATCGAGACAATCCTACGATAATTGTCCGAAATTCGCGAACATAAAACGATTTCCTTCCTCGTTCTTTTCCCGGTCCAATCAACTTATTTACCCGTAGAACCCGTAGAACTGAGTAGAAAAGCTCTTCGAAACGTCGGGGCAAATCGAGTAATCCCCCCGTCTCCCCGGTGTGCCCAAGTGGGATGCGCTACTGGCTGGGATCTATGTTGGGATGCTGGGATCTAGGTTATCCCGGCGCCCCAGCAAGTGCCCACCCCCTCCCCCCTCAACCCTCAACCCTAATTGTCTCAGACTTACAAGTAATATCGAATCACACTCGTTCGTTCTGTCTGTGGGAGTTCTCGGAGGTAGAATCAGTCGGTACACGTTGACAAAATAAATGAAGACACTACGTGGAGACAATTGCAACTGAAATCAGAACTTGAATCGTCTCTTTACAAAATAGATCGACTTGAAATCTCGAGACAAAGATTGCCTGAAATTGGTGTTGAAAAATAGGTTTTAGGTCAAATATTTTTTCACCGTTTTCCCTTCTAATGGAGAATCTACTGAACATGTGTGTTGTTAAATTTGTACGACTGAGAATTTGTTTTTAATCTCTCAGGGCATTTAATATTTGATCAAGTAAACAAATCATTACAATTAAACAATTATGACAAATGTCTACTATACAGGGAATTAATTAGTCCCGTTCATGATTGCGTACCACGTGAGGGATTTATAGTAGAAATGTGAAATTCTCGGAGCGGGACAGTATTCTATTACAAGGAAGTGACGAGAATCTACCTCGGATCGTCGATTTTGACATATTGTCGACCGGCCAAAAACAGGATTCGAAGTACCTACTAATTATCTCTGATAATTTTGCAAGAGAATTAAAATCTACACCCTAACACACGATGCCTTGACGTCTAGTTCGGCGACGCTCTCTCGAGTTTCCTCCAGTTTCTTCACCCCCTGAAAAGGGTCACGTTGTCGAAATCATATTTTATTGGCCGCTGCGTCGAAAATACCTGACGCATTTCATACCAGACGGCTCACGTCTCAAGTGCATATTGTTTCGTATCAAATGAAACAACCTACTTGAACGAGATTAGTTGCACCTCAATCCCTCTCGAGACAGACTTCTCGTCTCTCCAGCCCCAGCACGCAATAGTTTCCACTCCCCTAAAACCCAGTGGACTAGTTTTCTACCAGTGCACAGAGATCGTGCAGGTAGATCGACTTGATACAATTCAGGCTTAGGTTTCGCGCTTTAATTTCAAATTAGCGGTTTAACGAGTGTTAACCAAACTAACGGTCCGTTTGCTTTGGACAATATTTCGAGTACACCGGTTTTCTGAATAATGAGTCGATAGAGTAAGGATTAAAACTAGGGGTGGATTTATTTTGGGGAATTATGGGAGGGGGGTGGGGGTAAATGGGGGGCATATGTTGTAGTGGTAGAACTATTTGGTACAGGTTGGTTTGGAGATACACGGTAATAAAAGTGAACTTGTTTTAATTCAACAAAAAAATCTGAGAGCTCGAAGAGATAAATTTGGGATGTCAAATAAGCAATGCAATTTGGCTTATTTGAACGTCAATGTGAAACCATTACAAACGCTACCAGTTCTATTATACCTAACTACTTCTTTATTTGACTATCTTATGAGTAGGTAAAATTTTTATGGTGGTTAAATAATTGAGAGCTAATATTAATAACCAGGATTATTTTAAGACTTCTTTTGTCGGCGAGTGCAATTGGCCGGGGGCAGACAACCCTGTTTGCTCATTTCACAGGTCCTCGCTGGGCGTTCAACAATGTTCCAACCCGATCATAATGTACAAGACACATCCATGCATATATCACATCGGAAACTTAGGGGCCGAAGAAGCCTCCTGACCGAACGGGCCTCCCTAGCTACATAAAACGCAACTTACATGAACGAGTTTTTGATGCATGTAGCCAAGGCTAAGCCCCCATGTGAACGCATAACGGAATGCGTAAGACGAATATAATATCGAATTCTATGAAACCTGTTGGAAGAAGTGCGGTCGAACATTTTTTCTTTCAATGAGACTCCATAGAACAAGTCTACTTGCGCTCACCTTTTCAATGGTGCCATTATTACCCTTTTACCATGTACCCATCATTGACTGGAGTTAATCCATTTAAGCGCGATGGTAGTATTTTAATCAAATTAGATCATCTGGAGCGATAAGGCTTATTGATGTAATTTTACTTGTTGTCGCAATAGAGGAAGGAACGTCTCTATCATCTTTCCCTTCTTGGAGGCAATTTACTGGCAACCTGCGTGCGAAGATGAAGCATCCATCAAGAAGCGTTATCTCGAGTCTATGCCATTAGGTGGAATTACATTGTATTTTCTATCCAAAAATCGATGAATGAAATTTGTAATCCAAAGATAATTTCTGATTGAATGTATCACATTTCCCTAACTGAAATTTTGATCAAATATACTTATTCATTATCTCAATACGTGAAAGAACATATGTAATTGATTTCTTTCAGAGGAAATCAAGAGTTCAAAACCTTACATAAGTCTTATTGAAGAAATTAATTCGAATGTTCTAAACCGGAGGAATAGGTATGTCAGCAATCCATGATGTACAATCTAGCAAACAAACACTATTCTTTTTACCAGTAGCATTGAGTCAAACAACCAATTAATCGTTATTTACGAAATATATATTTTTTATATTCTATAATAAAACGTACCTTGCTCTGTACATCGAGTTTAATGGACCATAAACCCAAAGCTTACCTGAAAGCAAACAATAAAATCACATTAAACTCTGTTCCATTACCCACAATAAAGTATAAACATATTTCCAATGTCTATTAACACGTCATTTCACTTTTCTATGAGCCAAAGCCAACTTGATTTGTTAATAAATAATAGCCTGGCTCTTTTATCTACAATTCACAATCGAACGTTTTCCATTCAATTCGAATTTAATTCTGTGACAGATGTTCATAAGAAAAATCGAATGTAACTCAATCCACGACTCAATTTGAACGTTGATTTGCATTACAGCTCGGATACGATGCAATGAAAGTCACGTGACAAATGTAAATGCAAATCGCAGCAATTGTTTCCACGTCACTGCCGGCTATTTATTTCAATTACACTCTTCAAATATATTCAAAATACTCACACCACCCTTCTTACAGCGGACAAAACCAGCAATCGGTTGCCATTTTGTAAATGAAATTGTCAAAGAAAAGCCTCGGAGCCAGTGTGTCACCAATTTTATTGAAATGTTTTAGGTCGGGGGTATTTAGTGAACGCGCGACAAAGGGTGCAAGTTTTTACTAAACAATAAACTTGATTTAGAGAATTGCTGTTAATGTGACAGCTGACGCACATCTGACTTGGTATGCTACTTGTCACAATTCCAGCGTGCTTTGTCAGTTGTCGGCAGTATTCTATGGTGGTGCGGCCTACAGCCACACAGTCCAATAAGTAAAATAGATAAATAAATTACTTAGGGGATGTAAAAGGGGTTTAAAGAAAGGGGTTTCGAGTTATGCATCTATTGATGTTAACTCATGATTTCTAACGATATTTTTTTATCAATTCGATTAAATTCAATATCTGTAAAATACGGTTGTTTAATCTCCCAATATCGGGTTTTCAGAACTCAATAGAAAATTATACTATGTCTGAGCATGTCTGAGGGCAGATGTTCGACTCTAAATAATTATTATTCGATGAATAACTCGATTCACAACTAGCTGATTGGCTGGATTCATTTTATTTGGAGCATCAAAGAATACGTTTTTCTCAATCGTTCCTAAAAAGTATTGACAAAGTATATTTTTGTATAAAACGTACAAATGAAACGCTTAGACTTATTTTGTTCCAGTTTTCAACAAGTGTAGGTATACACACTTATACAAATATCACACAGAAAAGTATAACTTATAATGAGAATAAAATGAGATAGTGAAACAAATTAAGAGTAATTAGACGATGATTTTTATCACGACGAAAAATCCTCTCCTAGCTTTGTGCAGAACGAAAAAGCCAAGTGCCAAGAGCATTTGAGCAAAGCTGTGGGTCTTTTTGGACTGTCGTTGAGGTAACAAGGTGTACTCAACACATTTGGGTCATGCCCCATTTAATAGCGGGGCTTCGATTTAGTTCGAATATGGGGCGAGGTGGTCTGGGATTTGTTACCAGCTCTGACCCACAACACAAATGAATCGAATAGTACATTTAACTGATTGTGTATAGCTTAGTTACACACAAACGTATGCAAGAAATTAGTTTTTAGATATTAACTTTCGATCAGGAAATAAGAAAATTGAAATAACCATAATGTCGGTGTTTTAAGCACTACCGAGATATTAGAAGGATGCAGCTGAAAAAAATATTATCAATTGACAAGCGAATGTTTTGAACATTTTAAAGAAATTCGATTCAAGTTTGTACACGCTTTTTTATCCATGCAACCGAAGGTGACCTGAAAACAGTACAAATTCTAAAATCTAGGTAAATAATTCGAAAGTAGGTTAATTTATTTAATAAAGATTTCCGTTTCTTCAGAATGCGCTTCTGTTTCAGCATTATTTATTAAACATCATTAATCCACGAAAACATTGTGAAAAGTGATGCATTCATGCTGAAAAAGATAACATATAATTTCACACAAACGAAAGTCTGCAACTCATGAGACTTGAACCACGTAAAATAATCAGAAACAAACAAATATCGGTTTCCCTTCACATTTCCCTTTCTTCAATAACGCTCCATGAACTCAAAACTAAACGAGCAAACTTCAATCACAAGTCAGCCTCCCATATCCCGATTGGTCCAAGTCAAAATGATTTCGGCACATGACGTCGTCGACCCTATGGTTCGCAGCCGCTTTGGCAGTCGTATCTGGTTCACCCCTTATTCCCTGTTCTTGCGTCTGCCCAGGGGATGATTGCATTGTTGTCTACAAGTTGAGTCATCCCGCTGTTACGTAGCTTATGCTTCATTAAATGATGATTGATTTGCAATTGCATATTAGACATGGCTTCATTGGGCAATCCGACCCCTCCCCCCTCAACCCCCGGCACAGTGTGGGGGTTTAGAAAATATGCCCGCTCTGTCTGAAGTATGGACTAATTATTTTGTAGATTACGTCGTCATAGAAAAAAGGGGGTTGGTTGAAAGAGTGATGGACCGGGCTCAGTTTTTTTTTTAAATTATACTGTACCATCACTCATTTCAGTTTCTAAAAAAGCTATGAACTTCATTTTGCTTTGAAGGATCACGGCTTTCCAAGTCTTGAAGCATTATGTTTTGTGACTAGGGCGAGGAAATGAAGGCAAATACTAACTTTATGCCATAGTTTGCACTCCGTCTTTTCTTGCGTAACAACTAATAATAACTTAGTTTACTATTAAATTAGTCAACATAGTTAATCTTCATTAAACTTCATTATACGTAAATCTCTCACAAATATTTTATTGTAATTTGTGCATCGCTTTTATGAATAGACCAATCATTATTATTTATTATTAATGTCAAATAATATCACATAGCGATGAAAATAAAAGTATTTTCTCCGTCTTCAATCCATTTTACAATATACAATTCGCGATAACGATAAATAAATAAAAAATAATATTGTTTTGGGTTTCAGAATGCTGCCTCCAGAGTTTGCAGCGCCCCTAGCTTACGTTCGCAGAAACAGATCTGCCGATAAAGCAGCACACCGCTCTCTACTTTACCGACGTACCGACGAACAACGCCAACTAGCGCCACCACACGCTCCACATATGAACTACAATAGTGCATAGATTCCTCGCAAGAAATCCACAGCGCCACAATCGACGCGCTCTCGAAGTAAAATACGACGTGAACGCTCTGCGGCTCGATCGGCAACTGCGATTCGTGCACTACGAGCGTCTGTTGATAGAGTTCATCGCGTGCGCGCGCACCTTCTGTACTTGGATCGGCCATTTGGGGGGTTATGTACACTAAAAGCGTTGAGAATTGTCATCGTCACTGTAGCGCCGTGGAAAGACGCGGGCTGGTATGCGATGGTCCCGGGTTTGGTTCCCGCTAGGATCGTTTTTTTTTATTTTGAATTCCCGCATGTTTGAGTTTGCCCACCCATAGAGTTATTTTTTTAAGGTTGCCCAGCATTAATTTTTGCCAGAAAAGTTAAATTACCTGTGGAAATAACTTGCACCTTCATCCTCGCACGGTCTGTGGGTGGGGCTTGTATGCCCTCGGCCAATCACGGCATTGATGAACTCTACGATTAGACGTTCGTCCGGCACTCTCATTCTCTCCTAATGTAATGGGATATGGGATGCTCGTAATGGGATGAAATTAGAGGTGACACTGTAAAACCAGATGTTATTTCTCACAAGCAATCCGGTAAAAGGTCAGATCAGTAAACACGAAATGGTTTACCGAAAGTAATTAGAAAATAGGGTGTGACCGCGTGATTAAGTTTTAAATGTGATTTGGCGTACCATTCAAGCGCAATCACACGATGATTGCACTTTGCTAATAGGAAATGTTGGTGAATTCACATA
This sequence comes from Leuctra nigra, assembly GCA_934045905.1. Taxonomy (NCBI): domain Eukaryota; kingdom Metazoa; phylum Arthropoda; class Insecta; order Plecoptera; family Leuctridae; genus Leuctra; species Leuctra nigra. Next base: position 21,438,647 of record OW203763.1, on the reverse strand, counting down.
TATGCGGCATTTCATGACATCACAATGTTTGCATACGTATTTATAACAAAGAGTTATCTGAAATACTGTTGATTCATATTGTTGGAAAAAAATTCGATCATTTAAAACTGGAATAGAAGCGGAATGGAATGACTTTATCGAATTTACAGAAAACATGTAAAATCGATGTATGTAAATTATTTTTAATAGGTTTTCATCATATCAATAGAAAAAAAAGCTGCCGATCAAGTAATTTCATTATGTTAATTTTATCACAAAGCGTCAACCTTCCATGACAATATTATGCACTCCCAAGATAACACGATGTCAATATTTATATCAAGTATGAAATCACCTAGCATGACTCGACAAGTGCCCGAGGTCAGGATAATATTTCATAAAATATAACAACTTAAAAACAATTCTAATTATTTACATTGTGAATAATAGTTTACGGAGCTATTTCTAGAGTCGACATCAGAAATGCAAACACCAACTTCAATAAAAAATATTTTGTCCAAACTTCACGCAATTGACAATATTTTTATTTTTTCACCTTTGCGTTACCAATATTGTATTTAAAATGTTTTTTAGGTCGGCCCGTATTTGTTTGTTAAAATGATTTGATTTATGACAATATTTGGTGCATATTTTCTCTCTCTTCTACCTCGGGTTCCAGACAGCCTCCTGACATCATCTGCTCTCGTGCCAGAACACCTTGCATGACGCTTCGTCGGTTTGATTAATTCATTTCATTTGCCTACTCCTCCATGCGTGGGGTACATGTGACTTCCAACATAACGGCACGTGAACGACCCAGGGCAAATATCGCGTAATTAATACACTTATGTGGAGAATGTCAAGAAAAGCTGCGGAAAAAACAAAGGAAAATGCAGCTCCCTGTGAATTCAAAAAATCTTCAATTAATTTTTCCTTTCTTTTATATACTTCTAATTAATTTTCAAAGAATGTCTTCCAGTTCCAGTTTTAGTCCAGAGTTCCGATTATATAACTTGATCGCTTCTTCCTTGTATCTCTGTAATGTTTTTGTTATGAAGTGAGAAGTTTTCACGTGTTATCTCAAGTGAAATCATTTAGAGAATAGGTACCCAGGCCACACAAATTATATTCGAATACATGAACAGTACTGATGAAACCTTAATCCAGATTTCACTGGATTTTTTTGTAATACAATATAATTTCAATACCGGAATTTCTGGTGTAACGCTGTTTTTTACAGTTTATTATTAGCCACGAATAGTACAAGCAAAGCAACCATGATGCATTGTCCGAATTGACATAAATGTCAGTCCTACATAGATATGTAAATCGGTAATATTACCGCGGTAATATTACCGTTTTCGGTAATATTACGGTAATATTACCAAGCAATTTTACGGTAATATTACCGTTTCTTTCTTTTTTTGCTGGAGTACCTAGGTACATTTTGTATTTTAAACTGGATCTTATAAAGTTAACACATCAAATATTGGTGGTTACTGGTCATCCATCATCATTGAATCTTTTCCAATACAGAAGAGACTCAGTCAAATTATCTTATGAAAGACCATGGAATTTCGTATTAGTCGTATGTACACTCATAATAGGCAGAGAAGTAGCTCGTAAATTAACCACGATGTTTTGTATCCGAAACTCACATTTTTTCCAATATAACCAATTTTACCAGATTTTGGTAATATTACCGGTAATATTCCCGGTAATATTACCATTTTTTAAATTACCGGTAATTTTACATCTCTAGTCCTACAGCACTTAGCTTATACCCAGTATCATCTATGCACGATGTTCCTATGTGCAGCCTATATTACACTGCAAATCCTGTTTTAATAATGATACGTATAAATTGAACATTTTGGTACCTTGAATTTGGTAAAGAACATTTTATACAATTAATATCGAATATTCTTGAATGATAAAAGAACGAAAAAATTACCAATTAATATCTGTTAAAAAGCACTAAAAAGGTCTATAAAATTTAATATTTTTTTATTTAGTTGGTCACAATATATAGACACATTAATATATATATATTTTTTTTTTTTTTTTATTTAACAATCACACAATACAATTATACAATAAAAAGTAAACTGTAGCCCCACAAAGCCAAAAAATGGCTTGACTGCGGGGCAGATACATAAATTATAATAATAACACAGAAAAATTGTACGAACTCTTCAAATACAAAATAAATACCTATAAATATACATAACCATACTCACAAAAATAAACTTGTATAATATTACATAATATGTATAACATCTGTATATATTACAGATGATGCAAAATCAACAAAGAGTGGCCACGAAATACTAGTAAAAATTATCGGACTGAATTACTACAGAAAGAAAAAAAATATCACTAAATACCTACGTTCAATCAGATCAATGAAGTTACAAATATAAGGAGAATTTTAAAAATTTCAAATAGTGTGAAATTATATTTTCTTACTGACAATTCCATTCTAAGTGTTCCAGAGCTGTATCTGTTCTTGATTACTCATTAGATGCTCTGCTATGTAATAACTAATAATAAGTCGACTCGGTTCTGTACATTTGAATCGCTCAGTGTAATACGTGTGTTAAATCGATGGAACCGGACATATTTCTTGTCGACGAGAATCACGGAGCGAATATAATTTTTTATGCAATCAAAGCACAGACCACGAGCTTCTGTGGTTTTATGAAGCAGAAATATAGATGCGTTTTACAAAATACTTCCATGGATCACAAAACAATCGAGTTTACGAGACATGGTTCAGAGAGATCCAAGCAAACTCTTGGAGTGATGCAAGAGTTCGTTTGTAATCAAAACTTTCACGGGTTTCATGCACTTTTCCCGGATAAATGAGCAAATAATTCTACATTATTGCACAAATAAAAAGGCGAAGACTGCAGCGGGAGAAACTTTACAGAACAATAATTATGTCCAGAGAATTTTTTATGATGACTCAATATTTCTGCTGAAACAACGTAAAAAGTTCTGAAAAGGTAACAGAATAATCTGTAATCCCTCGCATTCGTTATAAATCTTATGCAATATTCTGTAAAAATTCAAATTAATCAATAATTTTGTAGATCACAAATATTTGTGATTGATACTATTTTATAGATTGGATTCTGACTTCGGTTTGCAAAACAATGTAGCCGTATTTGCTCTCCCAATATCATTTGAACACTGAAATAATTTTCATAAAGTCCACCGGCTCCAGCATGAATTCCGCAAATATTTTTCTCGCAGTATTTGTTTGAGCGAAAACCGACAAAACTTCTGTTGCCTTTCACATATTTACTAATCCATAATTCAATTTGTTTTCCATAAAGCAACGATTGACTTGATATTCAATAAAATACTGACAAACCCCGGCATATTTTAATTACGCAAATGTGGAAGTTCATTGAGCGAAAACCACTATCATGTCAATCCTAATTTAGCATATCACTTTGTATTTTTAATATCAATTTACTTTCAGTACAATTTACTCTCAATATTACTTTGTCCGTTACACACAATAATTCTAAAGCTGATCAAAATGCCAACTAAAATTCTGTAGCAGTGAATTATGGAATATCCATCCGGTGAATTGTATGCAACATACCTATACCTAATCTACATATCTCACCTTTTCCACATTTTTTTTCTTCGCATTTCCGGGTTCATAATATAAACATACACGCTATTCATAACAGATTTTCGATTGCATTTAAAAGAACTACATGAAAAGCTTGTGCATACTTTACATAACGGGGTAACCTAAGGGGTAACCTATCCATCATGATCAAAATGAAGATAACTATACATACACTAAACAAGATTAACGGAACTGAGAAAAAATAAACCCACAATATTAAAAATTATACAGTAGAGAGGTGAACTGCTAGCTATGTGCAATCGATGTGTATTTTCAACCCGTCGATCAATATAATTAGGAGTTTTAAACGCTACATGGTACGTATACATATATTGGATGACATGAATCGCCCAATAATGGGTTGTCATGTCAATTCCACACCACTTTTCCGACTGAACGCATTTATAAAATATGATAACATTATCATGCGACAGATATGACAGTAGCCAACAAGAGCTAAACAAACAATAATTTAAATCGCGCTAACATAATCAAGTCCAACGCTAAAATCTCTTCTCAAATCACGCCGTAGCTTGAATAAAATACGATAAAATAAAAGAGGTTTGTGTAACATAGAATATATTCAGTAATTGCCACTACACGTGACAGTAACCTGAAAATTGCCTAAACCTTTAAGGTAGTACCTTCATTATACATATACAAAAAAAAATCTTGAAATTACAAGTTCAGAAAACGTTTTACTACATTTCAACTATATTTAAGTATAAATGAATCATAAAATGTCATTTAACTTGCAACCCCTGTCGTATAGCGAGGTTTCAATTTATTGCCTTCCGAGAATGAACAAAACTGTAACACAGGAGGTATAGGGAAATCATTTAGTTTTTGGTTGATAACTTTTAAAATAGCACACGTTGGTATTGTTTTCAATTTTTTTCCTAATAGAATGTCCAACTAACTATCTAGAAATCAGTTTTTTGAAAAAACGTTGAACCTCAGTAAAATTAAAACCTCAAAAATAGCATGAAAATCGTCATGATTTTAATGGCCCCCATAAGACTACATGTTAAAAATAGGAATTGATAACTACAATATCTCAAAATCTAGACACGAGAAGTTGTTCATGTTTCACAGTATCGTGTAAATAGTGATTATTGATACCTCTGCCAAAAATAGGCTTATTTGGAAGATATGAGATATCAGTTGTGCTACCTTAAGTATACACACAATTTAGCGACTTGACTCTTGCTCAGGGCTGCACTGTGAAACGTCACCACAACATTATCATGTGACAGTAACCTGAAAATTGCCTCCATCTCTATAACTACAGATCAATTCCGTCCAAAAGCATCAAATCCACTGCACTTCGTTGATATTACGACACATCTTCGTCCATCCGCGGTCTCTCCACCGATGCCCATATTAATTACTTCACCTGTATATAAGGCGCTCTTGTTGGTGTAATATCCGGTCCGAATTCAAACGGCGCCGTATAGGGATTACCGAATGGAGGGCCGTGAAGGCAATCTCTTCACCTCTATAGAGATCGCGATCGATACGCGAATGACGTCTTGAATTCCAGGTGAAATCATCTCATGCAGTGTCAGTTTGAAGCGAGGCAATTTCGGATCGAAATGATATGGAAATTAAATAGAGTCCCATAGGACTTGAAACGTGGTTCCGCATTTACAGTGAATCTATAGTCAGGGAGAAAAGCAGGCCGTTCAAAAGTGGATATTCTGATTGTAAAACACAAATGAGAGCGATGATAGTAATCATGTTTATAGTAATTAAACGTTAAGTGATCAAATAAATTTAAATTTTGCAATTAACCAAAAGAACTTTTTCCGAAATAAACTCCAGTAAGGCTTTATTAGCTATTTTAACGATCTCCGGCGCCTGTAATGTTCATTTGATTGTGACAGGAATGGGATGGGAAAGATGGAAAGGAGGCGGTTGCGGACTTTTACTTGGAGATTGTCAGCATCCGATAATCACAAAGATGCTCATGAGATGGTACAGTTCGTATTTTTTCATCTCTGGTTCAATTTTCTACTTGTTAGTGTGAACGTAATGGCATCACGATACCAATGGGAGGGGAAAAAATGTTGTGTTTCTTTTGATATGTGAAATGATTGTCTATGGTGATTGTATACATTACAAGTTGTAGTGCTTTCTTAACATCACTATTGTAAATTGTGAATTTGCCTACTATAAAACCACTTAATTTGTACGTACTTATAAAGTCATCGTCTTTATTTTTTCTTGTATCACTGATGATGGTCAAACTATATGTATTTTAAAATATGGCTGATGCGACTGTGCGAAACCGATAATGTGTTTTGTTTGTAGAAACTACTGTTTTTATACTATCATTTCGGTTCTGAAAACTCCCCAAATACACATGATATTTATGGTTAATCAATTCAAGTGGTCAATAGCGAAGTGTCATAATAAAGCCAACACTGAAAAGAATGTTGATTTAGTGTTGTTGATCACAATGGGCGAGTCGTTCCAACAGTTCATTTCCAGAATAGGATGAACGTATTGTATGAAAATGTGTCACTAAACTTCGAACAAAGTCGGGCAGGTGGATTATAATGGATCATTCACAGGTTAGGTTTGATTTCCTGCTCCACACCCGAAGCAATTAGGAACCTCATTGGACTACAGCTTATATTATACGAGTTTAAAACACCAAATAGCTTCTGGAAGAGCCAGTTACACAACAAAAAGCAACTTCTTTTTTATGAACATTGGAGTAAACGCACTTTGTTCTAAGAGAGGTCGCTTTAAATGAGCGAAATTACAGGAACCAGGCCCCAGAAGTTTTAATAGCCACATAATAATGGAATTATATTCCTCGCGCCAAGGATGAGAGTGTGATGAAAAATCTTGGGAGGGATTGCGTAACGCAGCCTCACGCTGTTTAATGGTAATAAGGAACACAGAATTATATCACTAAAACAATAACACGGAGTCTTATCAGAGCCTGTTACCTACACCAGAGAGTGTATACAGAACACTCTACCTATTAGCAATTTGCCATTCTACTTTTATGATCAGAAAGATTAGGTATGTATACAAGTTGAACGAACTATTTCAAGATCTCTCTGAATTTAAACGTATTTCAAAATTAAACTCAATACTAAAAAAAAAGATGAGGTCACGTTTACCCGTAGCTAATAAAAAGATCCGCACAGGTCCCATGTTATCTTCCACCCCCCTGCCCCCTAATAACGCCGCTGCCGCAAGCCGCACCACTTCCACGTAAGTTTGGCTGCCTACACTCCAGGCGTACTTCGGGTCGCCGAAGTGGCGAGAGCGGGAGAACGCGAGAGATCCCTAGTGCATCATTCATAGGCCACGGATGCTGGGGGTATCTCGCACTGGACCCGGAGAACATTACCCCCTTCACCCTCCCCAAGAATCTATCCCCGCTAAGGGGCACGAGGGGGGAGGGGGGAGTTTGATTGATGCAATAGAAGTATAATGTCTCTAGATTGTTGATATCATCCCCTTCTTCTTCCCCGCAATCAAGTATATTGGAAGAAGACTTGAGACTGGTCTCGAAAGCTGCTTACTGTCGAGAGAGTTTTATTTTTAAGGGTGCAATTAGCATTTTTTTTTTATAAATGTGAGCGGTAAGAGTAGGTAATTACCCAGCATTCTCGTTTCTTGATGACTGAACAATTCTGGAGAGTTCGAACGAAGACAATACACTTTCTAAATCTACTTGAACAATCTATCTAAGCTTCGTATCAAACTAAAGTTCGAATTTTACGAGTTTTCACAGAAGAAAAGACAAAACCAAGTAAATTTAATTGATTTTCTTTTAGAAGAATAGACAGAGAAATTTTGACCGCATTTCGAGTTCAGCTTAGAGGTTGAAGAATCTTAATTAAATAAGCTTTGAGCCAAATACAAGTCACCGGAGGTCCCGTCCGAAAAAAATATCAGTTATAAACTCATGCAAATATTTAGGTATAGTAGAACGCTTGAACTTGGAATGATGCAAAAACGAACCGCAGATAATAAAACAAGTTGACAGATGAACAGCTGCATGAGCGTCATAGATCGGTGACAGGGCTGCTGCGAGAACAAGGATGTCATCAACATCAACTGTTCTCTTGCAGTGTAATGTTCCTGGATGGAAGTGAGGTCACATAACCACTAGAACATCTCGAGTGGAAGATCACAAACTCGCAAAACATTCGAAACCCAAAAACAATCGTATATATAATGAAATGGAGAGTTTTGGACAGTTGCCGAATGGACGTCGCACAAAATCGGCGACGTTTTGGAGTAAAACCGCAGGATGCCCATGGAAATGCGAGGGCATCCATGTGAATGGGAATCCAGGGAGGAAAAAAGCGTATTTTTGTGTTTTCAAGACGAATTTATATCCTCCTCTGGATGTATACACCCGTGGATAGAAATCATGGGTGTGTTTTTTTAACACGTGCCGGACGTCATTGTTTTCTCTACATGAATGCACACAACTCATTAAGAATCATGCAAAGTAAAAAGAATATGAATCGTGTTTGCTGGAATGTATTATGTGTCTTTGTTTATTAGTCGCTGTTTAAACATCAATTAATAAACTCTTGCTAGATAAGTGGAATTTTATACAACACGCGCACGCTATTGAGTATTAACAGTCAATACACTTTTGCATTTGTATGCAACTTAAAATCAGCGTAAGGTGCAAATGCTTTCCGGTGCATATTTGCAATTCGTGTCAAAAATAAATGTAAGATTTTTATTGGACGAAAACCCATCCTGGAAATCCTAAATGTATCCAGGAAATTCAAAATGTCGATGCCTATCTACCCTCTGTCTCTGAAGAAGGTGAATCATACATTCGCGACATTAAATTAGTCATCAGCTAATGAATCAGCACAATTCGGGGGTGGATGGGATGTACAGAAAATCCATCTCGCATTTCCAAGGAGCAAAAAATATATTTTCGAATCACACTTATAGTGCAACATTCTATTTACAAATTCATGTAATCGATTATTGACGGTTCATGAATTTCAACAACATGCAACTATTATATTCGTAAATGCTGCGTGCAAAGTACCCACTTCAAAAAAAAAACAAGAAACGCATAAGAGTGAACTGACTCCTTTGTCTTTTTCTTTCCATAAAATTCTCGTTTTAACGAACATTTGTTCGACACAAAATCATGCGTAGTAGCCCTCGTTTTGTATTGAACGCAGCTAATGATCTGGTTCTGGACCATTGTCAGAAAGATGATCGTCGATTGGCTCACTCGGAGATGACGATTGTTATGGAAATCATCACGCTTACTCGAGCTTTGCAATGATCAATTTCAACAACACAGGATAAGCACCAGCTACGTGAGGAAGATCCTAACATCAGGAAAAAGACAGGGTACACTTTAGACTAAAATCAGATAAGATTAATGGCAAGTGTGTGGAAAGTAGAGATAAATTCTCGGAAGATCCCAGTGAAATCCTCAACAATCGTCAGCCAAAGAACATGTAAATTTATACAAATCTCGCGATGGAGTCACCAGATAAATTCTCAAATTTGAACAAGAATGATTCAGCCTTAATTTTACTCTACGAAGAAACCAAAGATGAAAACCGAACCCGGGTCTTCCTAATGACGGTATAGTCTTTTACGCAATGCGCTTCCGGTGAGAACTTATCATATCATATCATGATATCCTAGATATAGCAATAAATTACTGTGAACATCAAAATTTCATTTTATCTTGTCAATAAAAATGGTGACATAAAACAGTAACTTTCCGAATGCGTGATTTTCCACAATGAAATTGCATGAAATGATCTAGGTATGATGTAACTCGAAGTACCTTGACCATAATACATTCTCATTTCCTTCCTCATATCAAGGATTTGTCATTTTAAAACTGCATCACAGTTGGAACGATGTCACGTACACGCGAGAAGAAATGGCTCGTACTTTAGTCATTTATTTCCAAGTTCTGAACTTTATTATATCGATCTCTCAAATATTTTCAAATGCCAGAGCAACGATCATTATACAGCTACAGCTTGTTTTAAGCTCACTGACTTTTTTTTATAATTTCACTCAATTTAGGGAGCAATAATTCACAGATAAATCAGTGATAAAGCCTCAGCCAACAAGTCAATCACATTAGGTGATAAGTTTGAAATAATCTATTGTTAATTAATCACGGCACTAATTATAAGTAACACCACAATTATGCATTATAAATTGAAACAAATCTGTATTATTATCTGTCGTTATCTTTCATCAACTTTTTCAATAACTACATTGTTATAGAAATAACAGATAATTCAATGTACAAAATAACAATGATTGTATTCTCAAAAAGTAGAACCTTAAATTGATTTTCTTTTCGTTTCTACCAGTTCATATCGGAAGTATTGCAGAGTTCGACCTCGTGCACGGCTACTCAGATGTTGGTTTGCCATGATTCTCGGTCCGACACAATCGAGCCAGACAATTCCACGCATCTTCCCACTACTTCCCACTACTTCCCTACACTTCCCACTACTTCCCACTACTTCCCACTACTTCCCACTACTTCCCTACACTTCCCACTACTTCCCACTACTTCCCTACACTTCCCACTACTTCCCACTACTTCCCTACACTTGTCTCGTCACTTCCCGTTCCACCGGGTAACGCTCTGGACTTGATGGAGGCCTTGCTTCGACTCTCGCCACCGTCCTTCCTCAATGATTTCGTCTGTTTCCCTCAGTCGAGGAAGATTCGCCTTCAAATCTACCATCCTTCCCCCTTCTTCACCGTTATCCCCACAATCAAGGGCATATTCAGGGGGGGGGGGGGTGAGGGGGCGGCCCCCTCCCCTCCCGAAATCAGGGTTTCATCTAAGAAAATAAGCACATTTAAAATAATATTTGAAAAAAAAACTGTAAAATAGACAGATCATGTCAAAAACGTTCCAAAATGGTTAAAATTGGGTTAAAAATCAAAAAAATTCCGCCCCGGACTTGCATATATCAATGAGTTCAATAAATGTGCCTATTCTTAAACCTCTTAGACCACACTAATTCCTCCAAATAACTATACACAGCGATTCAAAATTGCACCTAAATGAATGACCATGACCCAACATTTTCTAGGGGGCTGCGCCCCCGAACCCCCGTTTTCCACCGTGATTTTTAAAAATATTCATAGCGTCCCCCCCCCCCCCCGGAAAATTTCATCCTGGATACGCCCTTGCCCACGATCATAAAATTGCTCTAAAACAGGAACATTGCATTTCTAACATGCATTTGAAACACAATCATGTAGTATTAGGGATGGCACTTTTACCGGGTCTGAAAAAATCGGTAAATTTACCGGTAAATTTACCGGTCAGCGGTAAATTTTGAAAAATGATGGCAGATACCAATTCATGACTATACCAAATACAAAAATTACCCTACTTTATTATTTGATCAATTTACAAAGATTACCGCAGTCAGGACAATAACAATACATCTATAATCAATGTTAATAATGACAATACTCCATATTGATAAGGGATGATATAACCGAATATCATTGATTCGACCAATCTAGTGTAGGCTATGCCATGCTGCCTGTGCTATTCTCCCATAAGAGGAATTGTCGACCACCAATTTGATCAAGTTACAGTCTGTGTCTGCTAAACAAGCAAACCTGAAGAGAGATTCCGGCATTGGAAGTAATCCTATATGGATGGAGTTATCATTCTGAATGATTGAAAATCCAAAAATCAAAGTAAAATATGCCTAACTGCTAATGTTGTCAATTAATAAATTAATAATCGGTAAATTTACCGGTAAATTTACCTTAATTTACCGGTAAATTTTACCGGGTGCCATCCCTATGTAGTATCAACCTATATATAGCTCTTGTAAGTATTCACTGTGTATTAATCCTCATAGTAATGTAATTAGTAAATGCTGTCCGAGTATTCCTACGACATCATATTACATATGTCGTACATTCAGGAGCAAGATGCATTCGTGTTCGAAAGCTTAAAAGCTATATTTAAAACTTAAATATAACACCTATATATAGACACAATCCATATTTATCGATGATATCTGTCATGTAATGATTGTAATGTCCGATTCTCGCTCTTTTTTATTATTTTTAAACCATATTTTGTCCGTAAAGTGACTGTCCTACCCGTGTCGGTAAACTGTCCTACAACCACTTCATCATGCATGCATTTGTGTACATGTACTTGACACTTTACAGGAGAAAGGTGGCACCTACTCGATTGCTATTTTAGCTTTAAAGGTTCTTTACTCTCTATAGAACATTGTACCAGTACCAGCGATTCAGTATGACTAATTTATCTTTATACGTAACTATCCCACCATTTGGCTCGAGTGATCACCTGGTAACCACAGGAAACCACAACCACGATTAACTTCTACAATCGTATCAATTGACAATCATTTCAAGAGTGCCACTCAATAACCTCACTCAATCAAGTTATCCACACTGTTCACGAACTATTCTGCAGCATGGGAATGTGGTAAGGGTGGTCGCGGTGTAAATCGTCCTCGGTATTAGAAGGAATCGCCCTAGAACTAATTTCTGGACTAAAACAACCAAGAGAAACCCTCAGCGAGGAAGGTCGGCCGCGGGAATCGAGCCACGGCCTCCGGAGTGCAAGTCCAGCGCATTACCACCTGAGCAAACCTGTTAATTGCACTATTATTCATGGTTGCATGCTTTTCAAAGGACTTTGGTCACTGTCTTTAGCGGTCAATTTTTCAACTCCGCACGTGCATTAATAATGAATAAAGTGTTAAAGTCAGTCAAGTGACAGGTTCTACTTCCGGTCCGACAGGGCGATATTCCGGAAGTGGCTTCAAAACGCTGCTCGTATGGAGTATAATTTCCGGAAGGTTACATCACTTTTTAGCACTTGTAACGTTGACTCTTCTAAGTTTTCCCCCCGCCTTTTGTTTTACAAGCCAGTGTGCGGTTTTCTGTTCATCGTAAAAGAGGGAACAAGAAAAACAGTTGAAGGTTTTAAATATTTAATCCCTTCGCATAGGTGGTAGGTTGGTATTGTTTGCTATTCCACTATATACGTGAATTCCCAAATCCCTTGTCAACAATTTCAATCGCATGAATTATACAGAGGGAATGCTTCACTGCAATGGGAATGCTGATGAGAAACATGACAGTGTGGTGTTACGGTGGCCGACCATCCAAATATAACCAGCCCCTATGAGGAGATGACCTTAGCCCCCCTCCCCCCTCACCAAACCCCACCCACGAAAATCCATTACATCTGATCCGGAGCCTCAACTGGTCGTGATACCAAAACTAATTACATTCCAAGATTAGGTTTGTTGTTCTTTTGACGTGGTCCTCCTGCCAAATTGTGTGAAAGTTGGGTTAAAAAAAGACTGCCGAGCAAATACATCGATTCACTGCAGCTTAGGTGTGGCGTCGGCATTCGAAATTCAACGAAATCAACTCAACCCAAAGGCTTTTATCAAAATTGTAATTAAGTCTAACCCTGACAAGATGAGGTTCAATTTAGGAGACCATTTAGGAGAGTTGATTTAAATTTTAAGGCGATTAGAGTGGCGTAACCATTCGTGTGGTCGCTTAGCCCTCGGTTCCTAATGTACGCGGTGGACAAAGGGGTTAAAAGTTCACGGTACAATAATGTAGGTACTTAGTCGATGCAAAGCAAAACAGACCATTACACTGGACAACGTACGCCTTTGTAAAAATTAAAATGTAATGTAATTACCGATTTTAGTAAAAAACCGCATTCTTTGTTTTAAAAAACAAAAACGATGAAGTACAAAACAAAGGGCCACTAAGTAGCGAGCTACAGAGGTGATCAGGGGGGGGGGAAGGGGTGAGTACCACGTTATAAGGCTCAGAACTGTGAAAATAAATACTGTCTAGATATTTCTGTGGACCCTGCAGAATACTGATTCAAAAATACGATCCACATTTTCGAAGATTACAGTTGATTGAAATAAATGAACGAGTTATCTAACACAATATTTGATCTCAGGTTTAACGAGTATTTCCAGGACATATGTCTGGCTCAGGGGCCCGTTGAATCCGTATTATTGACCTAGATGAAAAGGTCGAAAAGTCGCTACATGATAAAAAGATAAAAATGGCATCTCCTAAAAGGTCGCATGGAAAAATATCGTAAACCCCCTTTCACATAATATGAATATTACTAAAAAGAAGACGCGATCGAACTTTCTGAATACCTAGTTCCTACTTCTTCCATTAGCTCCATTTCTATTTATCAGAAAAGCACGTGACACAGCCTCCATCCCATGTGAATTTATATTACAACCCAAGACTTTTATTCTCGTTGCTACTTCCTAGTAACGTAGATTTCAATATAACGGTGGAGAGCAAATGTACGTCGCCTACGTCTCAAGTAGGTTCCTTTCCTTCCCAGTTTCCTTGCTTTGAATCCAACGATTCAACAACCCTTGCCCAACTGTGGGGAACAAACACTTCGAATATGCTTTAGAATAGCAAAGCCATGAGAAGAAGAAGAAAAAACACACACAGAAAGAAAAGAAAACCTTTCCGTGGAATGAAAACACATTGTAAGAGGGTGGATGGTTACTAACGAGGGTGACATCTTCGCATATACACAAGCAAAATGACGAAACTCGCGTGGGAGAAACGGAAAATATCCTTGAATGGAATCATCTTCCGAGTATTGCCAGTGAGGCAATTTATAAACGTTATGGACATTGTTTACAATTGTAATTTAGTACGCCTACTGTGAATTGAACCTGACTTGATACAGTAAAAATAATTGATATTAAGTGGAAGTTAAAGATGCCTGCCACTTTATTTAATAGCTGCTGTATGCACTTACGCTGCATGATGATAAACAATGGGATTCAGTAGTTAATTCTACACACAATCGTCCTAAAGGTACGTTTCACCAGCAGATCAAAATCCAGGGATGACAAACAACACAAAATTATGAAATTCAGCTTCAATAGCAGATGCGTTTTAATATTTCTCAACCGAAATGTGATCTCTTCGCATTTTAGTCGGTAACATAATTATTCCAGTGCAATGAACTAGATTTGTTGTTAAATTATTCGTGTTTCTTTCAATTTTACCTCTTGTAAAACCTATTGTATGATTTATTTTACCCTCTAGTGTTAACAATTATTTAAAAATGTATTATGGCTGTTTTTTTATATTTGTCCTGTCCATCTTATTATTACTCTATTGGATATTATAAATAATTAATAAAAAAAAAGTGGAAGGCAGAAAAATCCTGGCCAATTTTTAAACGATAACCAAACAGTTTGCCAGTCGAAAGTTGGTGTTAAATACGTTAAATATTCCTACTTCAAAATCGCAGATGTGCGACTGGATTGGAGTGTCTTTATATTTCAGTTATGTTCATTCAGTTATTATTACACAAGTTACAAATGTATCGAATGTTGCGGGAACGGACTTTAGTTGGGAGTAGTGGCAAATGTTCGGACGGTTGCAGGATCGCACTTCTATAGCTTCTGGCCTCTGCCGTCACATCCCTTTGAGAAGTAGCCTCGCCAATATCGTGTTTTTGAGGGTATTCCATGTGATACCACGGACTAAAATGTATTTTCCTCATTCTTTGAGTGATTATACAAACCCACTTGACCTTTTTCACCTCTAATATTTCCGTCTTGATTATTTTTTGACGAAGTATTGCTGTTTCATCGGAACAACTCCAGCGACCGCAATTATCGCTCTAGAGAATTGCAAGTGAGCTCATTGAATAGGCGAAGAAAGTGATAAGGCCTATCCTCAATAAATGTATTTCTACCCTGACCACAGGCAATAACAACATTGAGGTTTTCTCGATCCTTCTGAATACCGATTTTATTTTAGAAATATTGCAATAGAAATACCGAAAAACCGCGTAATCATGTCTCTTGGTAGGTATTAATTCCAGGGCCCGGTAGCGTATTTCCAAAGTATACCCAGCCCCAGCGCACCGTCGACTGATTGGTGTGTCTTGGTCACGTGGTCTTAATTAAATGATCACATAGGTTGCGAAACTGAAAGTTATCTGTCAAAACATCTCAACCCAGATCTCAACACCATCTCAACAGCCACGCACTAAGAAAAATTCTTCGAAATGTATAATGAGAGAAAATCCTTTGATTGATGTCTGTCCATATTGAGACCTGCAATCCTATTCATATCGTTTTACTATCCTTTCGTTATTACTAACTATTATTGAAGAAATCTATGGCGCTATCTTCTAAAGTTCAACGTAAGCTGCAAACTATTTATTGGTGCGAAGAAACGTTGACATTGTGACATAATGCATAACTCTGACACAAATAGATTGTGTCACTCATCTACATGTGTTAAGATTATTCACCCGCAATTTGCAAAATAGTAAATGTCAGTCACTGAAAGTGTGGTGTGAACTGACACTGACGATTGTGAGGTTAAAAAGTGTCCAACTTGTTAGTCTTCTATGGAAGCAACTATACTAATGGGCTATTGAGAAAGACAATACGCAGAGCATTAAAAACACTTTAAGATGCACATTTAATACGTATCATCTTCGTTTCCTCCGTGGATAACTTAACTTATTTATCTTTGACCGTGATGGGTTGAGATGTTTTGACAGATAAGTTTCAGTTTCGCGACCGAGGTGATCATTCAACCATCGACCACGTGACCAAGACACACCAATCAGTCGCCGGTGCGCTGGGGCTGGGTATACTTTGGAAATACGCGGCCCGTAAGAGATTTTAATTTCAGGGCAAATATTGTAATCTACCCATTTTGAAAAGTCAAACAAATATCCGGTACGATCGAAGCTGGTAAAAAACGATTCATACGAACCGTTCAACATAGAAAACTGTATTTGTCTAGCTTCGACGTCGCGGAATTTTTTTGACTTGTCAAAATGGGTACCTAGATTTCGCTAAATATCGGTCTCTAGGTGGGTTTCTTACAATATTTGCATTGAAATTACAACCCCCCTGGAATCCCCTTCACACTACTCACTAAGTGTATCTCTTGATTGCCACCAAGGTTTTTAAAAGATGTTGATAAGGATTAGTTATATTATTGCCCTATCAAGACTAAACATACCGAACTTAGTTGCGTAAACAATCCATAGCATCCAATCTCCCACAAACTTACTTCAGAGGTATGAAATGAGTTATGGAAGGTAGAGCCTTGAACACAAAAACAAACACGTTTCGAGATAACCTAATTTGACATGATCTATATCGTCTCATTAGGTAGAGAAAACAATCCGTGGGCCAATGCTAGGAAACGTCTTCAGATTTGAATCCCTCCTCACCAAGGCGTAACATTTGCAAAATCTGTGACATCAACAAGAAAAGAAAACGTTGACAGGTGAATTTACCTTTCACTTTTGATGATGCATCCAAGCAAATATAGTATGTACTTTATTATGTAGAATAACACGTCTACTCGAGAATTATTGTTACGTTTTTACTCTAATTAATCTAAACTGTTCACCAATTACACAAATTCCTAGAAATCTATTATTTGCATGCAAGTGTTGGAAAGTGTTGCATTATCCATTAAATCTATGGAAATGAAGACAAATCGAGATATAGTTTATGTTTTCATAACTGTAACTGAAAACAACCTTCCATTGTATGCAGATCGTTCAGATGAGAAGAAAAAAATTACAGAACAATAGATGCGCTCTCAAAATTCATATGCACAATACATTCATCATTTAGTCAGCAATCATATACCACACCATCCTCGGTTTTATTTATAACTAGTTACGCCATTTTTAAAAAATGTATTCCTTTCGAAAAACGTTATGATCTAGAAAGAAAGACGGAACTGTAAAGAATGCGAAGCTATCGCTTTGGATTCAGGTCGTCGATCTACAATCTTACAACATCGACAAAATGATTCCTGCTATCAAACAGCTGAAGCTACCAACTTCCCTCCGATTCGGAATACGTGACGGAACATACTCGAGATCGGATGAAATCAAGCGACTCGTGCCTCTTCATCAATAGATGTTATTAGTTCATTGCTATTTACAGTGAAATCATAAATGAAAAGGTATGCCATCCTCCGACAAGAATACCAAATAGATGCGCCGATTTGGGATGGCAAACAATGGTATGAATTAGCATTTGTTAATAATGATTCATGTAGTGCTAGAAGTTACATTATTGAGTTCAATCCTGTGTAATATTTCGGTAATACCTACGTAAATTAATTTTACAGAAATATCGTCAGCAATTTGGAAACATTAAAATAATTAACAATGTGAAAATAAATTGTTCTCATTCCACAGGATTGTGTTTGAAAATAATCATATATCACTATTTTCTCAGGTTGGCAATAGACGTTAGTACAAGTTGGGTTCACTCAAATTACGTTTTAAGCATCGTAAATCATTTGAATGGTTCAAAAGTTCAGAGATATTCAGGAAAAATTATATCTAAAATTCACCTCGCCCGACTTCTAGTAAAATTATGTCGTGTACGTTTCCCGGAATTGACAAAAAATTATTTCCGAAGTTGGCCCTCACGATTTCAAACGCCAATTGGTTCTTGGCGTTTCATGAAATAATTTCCAAACAGATAGCCGTATGTCCTTCGGATAGTAGACCTTCATTCACTGCAGAATACCTACGCTCGAGCAATAAGTTGCAAGCCAGCCGTTCAGCTATCTAACATGTCATTATATCATTATTATGTCCAACTAAAACATAAAGATAACCACCTTTCTTCGATCCTCCCACAACAGAAATGATTTTGCACGCGGACTTTCGCGAAATGCCTTATATGTGTGTTACCAGTACTCGAATTTAATTACCTTCACCTAAAAACTCGGTTTAGTAACAAAGTTGTGATGGTACGTGCCAACGTTTCAACTCTGAACACCATAATTATTTTTAACAAAAAAATGTGTCTTCCTAAAAAATATCAAAGAACACTGTCAGAGATAACTATTAGAAAAATAACAATCTCAGCTTGGTAAAAAAAATATATATATATTACTAAAATAATAATAAAAAAACAGTTGTCTATATACCTTATGTCATGTGCCTATTACTTTGTCAACCTACATAGGTAACAGATTAATAATCTCAAGTTTATATTACGCACCACTTATGTAATAAATCTATATTTATATTGTCCAAAATAATCGTAATGACATCTCCTTACATTCTCCTTACACTAAAACTTATGTATCTATCTTCTTGGTCCAGTCAATTAATTATCAATCAATCTTCAATTAAGACCCAAACACTGACAATAACACCGACTTGTTTGTCCCATTCATTTCGTCAGTCAACTAAGTATAATACATACTTCTTAGCTCATAGTATTCAGCCAGATTGCAACTTCTGGCATGACAGTCGGCGAATCAATCATACATAACATGCGGTAGCATATGTCGGTGGCTTTGACATCCTGTGGTAACATAATATTGTAGAAACATTCGAGGATATGGCAAGTGATAACACTTAGCTATTCCACACATTTCTATCAAGAGCTGGAGAACAGGTGGAGGGGAATGTGGCAATAAGGTAATACGAATTGTCTTGCCGATTGGTGAATGGCATTTAATATACAGGATGTGGGTGTGTATAGTAATGCAATAGCCAAGAACTTCAACTTATTGAATTGAACTTGACACCTTAGGTGTACACGTTATGGCAGGTTTGGACTACTTTCAAGTAGGTATAGTTTTAAGTGTTTACTAATTTAATTTATAGTCACGTTTGATTTAAATCTAATGAATGCAATTGATATTTAAGTGCATTTAGTCCATTTTGAGGTTAGTCCACCAGTTCACAAGACCATCACTACAATCTAAAAGGTAAAATGGAGCATTGTCCGTACGAGATCACAATTCTTTAGATTTTGGCGAAATAAAACATGCAGCTACCTAAATCAATATGCAGTCGTAAACTGTGATTGTGCAACTATTAGGTCTGTACACGTTTTCATAATTATTTCGTCCTCTTGAATTTCGTCCAGAATTATTTTTTATTCTATCACCTCACGCCATTCTATAGGTACTATCTACCGATTTTCATGGAGATAACTACAACTTCTATTGGGTACAGTTTTTTTTTATATAACTTACGTCTAATCAACTATTTGATTACAAGTCGAAGGGGTTGAGGTGCCATTAAAAACATTGTGAACAGAACAAAATTGTATACCAAATGGAATTCTATAAATTCGAGAGAAGAGAACAAAAACATCGATTCTTCTTCTTCTCTCACTAAAAGAATTCACATCTTTGAACTAAATTTACTGCGTACTTCCAGGTGTGGGCCACGCGTTTATGTGGCAGTATTTCAGCATCACATTAGAGACCTAGAGAATCTTGACAGCTAGTAAATTACAGGTAGAGGTCCAGTGATCTTCTCAAGGGCCAGAGAAGAGAGCCAACCCCCCATCCACCTAATGATATTGACCTCTGACTGGAGACTGCAACATATTGCCATCGATTTGTTGTGGGTTGCCGAAAAACGTCCATGTGAACAAGAATCCAAACACCCAGTAAATTAGCTACCGAGTTTAAAATTTCATGTTATTTCTTAACAGGTCATTGAGATACATAACTGAAAAAGCGGGTTGGCGAAGCCTATTATAAACTCGACCGTTGCTACGTAGGTAGGTATTTAAAATTTTATTAGCTGTGTGTACCTCGATGGATACATAAATTGCGTAACATATTGGACCCTTCCCGTTGCCTAATGGGACAGACACATAATTTATAAATCCAGAAGTGTACATGATATTCGGCTTTCCAGTATGTGATTGATTAAAATATTTTTCCAAAAAATCAGTACGTACCTAACCTATGCATTTTCATTACCGAACTATTTTTGGACCTATAGTTTTTTCCTGATTTATATTGATTTAAATATTGATTTGCATGTACCTACCTAGTCATTCGTACCTAGTCCTAACAATTCGTATTTTGATTTGTTTTTTAATTGTACCTATTGTTTTATAACCAATATTATAAAGTCTTAACGAGCAGTAAATTATGAAACACTTGTAACTTTTACACCTTTGGACTTGACTACCTGCCTTACATCGTTAATTTCGTCTAAATCATGATCTTGTTTTGGAGCCGACAATGCGTCATTTTCTCCGTAAATATGGCGCGGTCAGGTCGCGTGCGCTGCTGGACATGGAACTAAATGGGTGCTAAATTGCCAAAACCTTCTAACTTGTATGTTAATTTTTTTTATATAACGTATATTTTGTAAATAATCAGTTGATTCATCTGATTTAGGTACATGAATCATGATTTCTATTTAAAATACAATTTTTCTTTGTTTTTAAAAAAGGTCACTAGATATTCACATTTTTCCCTCTAAATTTGGGGTATAAAATTGAATATTCATTCACATCATAATCATTATTCTTCAACAATTCGACATTAATGAATGGCTTTTTTTCCTCTCTCGATTCTTTCGAACCGCGATTTTTCAATTTAAAACCCATGAAGGCCACCCGTGTATATTTCTCGAGAGTACGTCACGTTTTCGTTCTGGAAATTATCGGCTTAGACAAAAAGGACGTTTGAAAACAAAAGAAAATAGTAACCATCGCAGCATCAGTTACGAGAAAAGGTTAGAAGGGCCTCGATTTCGACTATAAAATACCTCGCTAGTAAGGTAGGCAAAATACTCGCTGGATTGTATTTGACTAGTTGAATTTATTCGATGACAATGAACTAAACTAAAGGTATAGGTAATCTATAATTTATCATAAAAAAACACTTGGTGTAATGGCAACTAACTCAGACTTATTAACTGGGTCAACCTTTTATTTCAGAACCATGTTTACGCTACAAATTCAACTTAAAGGAGACATAAAGTTATAAAAACCAACAAGGAAACGATTAATTTTGAATAGGTAACCATAAACATAGTAGTAAGACATTAAACCCCCCCCACACACACAAATATAAGTAAAATTTCACATAATAAAAACAGCACATTTTAAAAGAGAAAAAAGTAGTTCGACATTAAAATTGGGTGATATCTAACTTCTTCCTGCCAAAAACTGCAATAAAACGGTTGACCTTGATATAAAATGAAACCTAACTAGACGTTACAACGCAAGGTGTGATATCGCAATTACAAGGTAGGTACCTACTCCTGCAAGTGGGTTTGACGTATGATGATCTCACATCTTCGCGAGAAATAATGTCATATTTCCGGGACTACACTACGTTGTAAAACACCGCAATAACATGTCCTTGACAGTACTTCATCCCTATTGCATTGCACTATTAGGTCGAATATCTTACACTATATTACTCGAAGTCGAATATCACCCTTAGAAGTAATGACTATGGGTGAAGTATTTACCACCTGACATCATGTGGTGACTCTATCTTTGTTTCAAGAACGTATGAGTCAGACACGTTGACCGATGTAAAGAAGTAAACAACAATTACAGCTTGTTTTTATCTAGAAAGACAAGATTTCAATTCAGGAGGTGCTGCAAACGCTAGAGATTTTGCTGCTTTTTGTAGACACTATTTGCGATACGATTGGAGACGAAACGGGTAGACCAAATTATTTGAAATTTTAATCGTGATTAGATAAAAGACAAACTTAGGGTTATCCCTTGGTATATTTTTAATTTTTTGTTTCGTTAATTAGTAATAATTAGTGGATTTTGGGTGAAAAATTAGCTGTTTTCTTGTCTCCCTGGCCGCCGTATAAAATTAAATTTCAAAAATGTGCCAAGGGATAACCCCAAGTTTGTCTTTCATCTAATCATGATTAAAATTTGAGATCAATTGGTTTACGGGTTTGGTCTCCAATCGTATCGCAAATTTCATAGTTTTGCGCGGTTTTGTTGAATAACCGGCGCCTAATTAACGATGCAATATGCAAAAATGAAAAAGTGCTACTAATATGCAATCAGAGTGATCATGTGAACATCCTGTAAAAGTTACACTCGCTTATGAAACAATTTTTCTCTCTCAATTTTCTAAAACGGCCGAGCGCTAGTATCACCTTTGGTGTAGTAGGTATTCTACTGAGTAATAAGCATCAAGTAATTAGGTTAGGCCGAGTTTTACAAGGGTTTTATTTTAGAAGAGAGTTGTTTGTATGACAATTTCATGTCTAATACCAAGTCAAATATATCCGTGCTAATCCATTGTTATTTAGCATGTTTAACGCTGTATGTAGATCTAATGAACAAAGTGTTCGTGTACAAGAATAAAACGAAAGTCATTAGGCTCGACGTCAATAAGAAAATAGAAAGATTTCGTATTGAAACCAGTTGTAGTTGAACTGTGTAGATTAGGTCAGAAGAATTCGTAACCGGCAATAGTTTGCTTATAATTCAAGTTCTATTAAAATGCAACTTGTCCAAATTTGCGGGATTTTTTCTGTTACAGTTGGAAGTTAGAACCACATGAAGAGCAACAATGTCAACCCAACCTGATACTCGAACTTGTAAAAAAAATCACAAATTAAACAAATGTAGATAATTAATTATGGGAACAAGGTTTTTGTATACTATCTCTCCATGAATGTCAAGAAGCGTTTATCTCTGTTCGATGTTTTTGGACAAGTTGCATTTTAAAAGTACACTCCTCAAGTGTGATGGAGCAAAACACACGTAAGGTACAGGTACACACATACCAACAATAGGTAACTACCTAGAGTAAGTTAATCAGCGTAGGTAGTGTACTCTTAGTCTTAGCCCAAGACAGATCATATCTATGTCGTTCGAAATACTAAGTACGATTGAACATAGGGACTGATAAACTGTAGGTCAACAATATTTACATTTTATATTCTTGATTGGCCCCAGATAAAGATAAAGAATGCAACTTACTACATAAACTAGGGAGAAAGAAACCAGCAGCATATCAAAAAAACACTTAACAAGTTGGAATGTCTATTTTCTGAAAAATTGTAATTATTATTTTTATGTGGTGGTACCTACTACCTAAGAAGTTCTTACAAAAGTGTTTTGAACTTTTCATTATTATTATTATTATTATTATTATTATTATTATTATTATTATTATAATAACAAAGAAATACAACAAATTCGTTCGTTCGGAACTTGACAAGGAGTGTGACCGAATCTGATTATTCAAAACGAAATATTATTCTAATGTCAAAATCAAAGTGCATAACGATCGCTGTGTACGGCTTAGGTCATGCTTCGATCGGTGTTTGAAATGTCAGTGAATCTTCTTGTAGGTCGGTCTGGCTTACTACCGTTACTTGAGAATCTCAATCTTCAAGAGTACCCTACCTACATACCTACCCAGCTGGCTAGAGCAGAAGAACATGGCAATAAGGTGATGCTGGTTTCAAAAGAAACTCGAGCAGAATGGAACGAAAGAAAATTCGAGGCGCATTGAACAGCTACCCTTCCAGAAGAACCCGGTTCGAATATTTCAAAAATTACACATGAATGAATGTGTGTTGGTCCATTTAGTAGGTAGTAGTATTTTATTTTGCCACAGTTTAAAATCATACCAGCGATCATACTCGATATCTACCTAATATAATAGCGTAGACCGCATGAGATAAATGGAAATCGATTGACAGAATATGAAGATAAATTACTTGCAAAGTGTGAAACATGAATATGGTAAATGTTTTAGGTTATAAAAGCACATAACAAATCTGTTTGAAATAGGGTGCTAACGACAATTGCGCCAAAAATGCACAGTCCAAATCTGATGCACATGCACCAGTAGGTCAAATAGGTACTAGTGTGATCTTACCTATTATTAAAACTAATAATTTTATGCAGTTGTATTCTTACCTTCAATGCAGACAACATGATCTCGAACTTGTTGAGCTACTAGAGCATCAGGTACCAACTCAATTAGATCATAGATGGCATAAATTGAGGGATGAACACTTTCAAATCTTTGTATCTCTTGCCTAATGGCTAGAGAATTGTTTAAATAAGGTTGTAAGTGCGGTCTTGTATTCATTTTGCATACTACTTATGATCCTACATAACTGAATGACAAGATGTAAATTGTCTCTTTACAAATAAAAAATACCGTGTTTACTATTTGACATGACGTTGAGATTGTACACAACTCCCACACTGTGAATGTGACATTCGATTATCCCAAACTTGCACTTTCCACCACCACATGTTAATAATCCACAGGTTTCACAGAAGTTACACAGTCGTCATAAAATAAATGAGTTTATATGATTTCTTAAAAGATTCGTAAACAAACGCTAACACGTTATTATAAGCAGATGTTACACTGAGCGAACGAAACAGCGACACATTTCCAGGCCACAGCAACGAGTTCAGAATGTTCACTCATTTGTGTTGTGAATGGCAGTCAGGTTTCTAAGTCCCGCCTAGTGATAGGATTGGAACGCGCTCTATTGGATGACATGTGTACTAAGCGTTGCAGCTTCGAGCTTTATCTTGTAGATGGCAGCACTAATCTGGCGCAAAGTTCAAACTCGATAATACAGTGGAAACATATTTTGGAAGGAATTTCAAAAGAGTACAAGACGTTTTACTGATTTGCCACAAATAATTTTCTGCAATTACTAAAATTTCGTAACCACACCTTATATATAATTAAGCTTACTAGGAAAACGCTCTGTATAACGCGTTGATGAGCGAGCACGGACACGCGCAACACCTCGAACCGAAAATATGTCGATCGAAAATATCATTAAAAGCCAATAATTCTTGAAATTCGTCAGACTTGTAGGTATAAAAATCTCCAAATATTCTTAAAGTATTAGTCCCAATAGCCATGCAAAGTTTTAAGTTGATCGATTGAACCTTAATGATTCCTTGTTAAAATTCAAAAATCATAGGATATATTTAAAAAAATATACCTGGGACCACTCATATGATAAAAGTGTGTGTATACTTACACAATATTAGACGATCTGTTGAACGGTCATATCAGTTTCATACGTTTGAAAGTTTCTGCTCTTACTACCTTGGAACTATAAAGAGTCGAAGAAGCCGTGATCAACATTTTCGAGAAATTTGACAGATAACACGCAAAATGTCAGTAAAATGTCAATAACTTTTGGATTTAAACACAGATAAGTCTGAAAATAGTCAAAAATACAGATAATGTTGGTCCCAATGACCATGCAAAGTTTTAAGTTGATCGGTCGTACGGTTCTAGTTTAAATTTCAAAAATCATATGAAAGATTTTTTTAAATTTTAACCAATGGGAGGATTTGGCTGAAACTTTGTATGATTGGGTAAAATGTTAGTGGTAATGACTTGTCAAAATTTCAAATTGATAAAACAGACCATTCGAAAGATAATTTTTTTTAAATTTGAACCAATCACGGGATCCCGTTCAAATACGATCCCAGGGACCGCATAGAGTACTTTAGTATGTGTACAAAATTTCAGATTGATTGCTTGAGCGGTTTGACCTGGGGTGTGACCACAAAAAAAAATACAAACAAACAAACAAACACACAGAGAAAGTGCCATAAGAGTACCGTGGTGACGCTCGCTACGCTCGCTCAAATATGAATACAATTGTGAATTCCGTTCAGCCTAGATGGGTATGGCCGGTATGGGGCTCTCTAGTGTGTATATATGGGTACTTACTTGTAAGATTTTACTTTTGGCTGTTTTGCACATATCTGGGATCGATTGTACTATTATTATTTACTGAATATTATAACATTTTGTATAATGACCCTAAATAATTGTGTAAAACTGCGCTTGATCAGTCATCTGTAGTAATTCATGGCTGTCAATTGTTACACTTCATGGTTTATAGTTATACAGCAACCCTGACAAACTGCATCATCCTTGATGTACTTAAACTCTTACTCTTCGCTCTTTTACTATTTTCACTCAAATAATAATAATAATAATAATAATTATTATTATAACAAACATATTATTATAACAAATTATAACAAAGATACTCAAATTGCCTATCTTCTAGACGTAACACATCCCAACGACCATAATCTGCGACAGGCATTCACCACAAAGAAGACCAAATATCGAGACCTGGCTGAAGAAATCAGATTAATGTGGAAGTTATTGAAAGTAGACATCATCCCCATTGTGATATCAGTAAATGGGCTAGTACACCAACATCAAGCCGAAGAATTCAAGAAAATAGATATTCCTCAAAAGATAACACACAATATTCAAAGATCTGTTATATTAGAAACCTGTAGAATTGTTAGAAAGGTTTTGATTTGGTAATTCGCATGTTACTTGTAAAATCCCCTACGTTTGCATTTCTGCCCGTAGTGGATTATGTATATTTACCAATTGTAATTGAGATTAAAATAAAGGAAAATAATAATAATAATAATAACATGATTATAAGACTTGATAGATTTGATTTTTGTATAAAGTAAAATTTTGAAATGAAAATGCATCAAACCCCAAGATTGAATAAATTCTAGTGTGTCAGCCAATCTGAAACAAAGGCAAGGGTCTTCATTGGTGAAGACTATAAGACCAATGCTCCAAGGTTACCATATCTTTATTCTTTAACCTACCCAGGGTGAAGACGACAAAATTTAGTGATAAGTGAAGTAAAAAATACTGGATTTTGAGGCAAAGTCTGAAATAAGTATTTTGTTCACATGTCTTAAATTATTGCTTTTTAATAAAACAATCGTGAAAATTGGCACACACACACACACACACACACACACACACTTACTAATTCGAGTATGAGAAATCAAAACTATCGATTTTGCTATCTCGCGGTAATAGTGAGAAAACACACGATATCGGTTTTAATGTATTTATGGGTGTCCATCCAACGAAATCTTGTAATGTTCATACCTAATTATTCACATACCAATTGATTAATTGATTAATTTTAGAAAATTCAATAACAACAATGTGAACGATATCGCTTTTATAATAATAGACACAAATATTTCAAATGTATGTTATTAGTTTAGTTACCGTGGTTATGAGTGACTTACGATCCCAAATTCTGCCTGAAATGTTACGTTACTACGTCATAAATTTGATTTCTGTTATGTTTTGATATCAAGGGTTATGAGGAAGATATTGGGCGAACTGTTTATATTATTTTAGGATCTAGAAATAGATAGGAAGCCATTGTCGTGGCAGGTATTGTCAAGAGCAATAATGAATTGAACGTTGTTATTGTTTACAATACAGCTCAGCCTTCTACAATAGACGTATTAGGTCCTTCGCTTCTATACACAACCAAACCAAATAATGCCGGACAGGTCAGTGGTGAGGTCCAGACAAAGAGCAGCCAGGGTCGACCTACCCATGCCCTCCCTGAATTTGCGGTACCCCGGCCCGAACCCTCCCGCCCCACGGTCCGTGCCCATTCTGGCCTGGCTTTCCCACCAGTGCTGGACTCCCCCGGGCAGGGTCCCTTAGGTCGACCCCTCCCGAAAATCCCCTTAATATTCAACAAAGTTAAAAACAAAATCTTAATGAGCGCAAAATGACCTCGCTGTCGACGTGCCAACAACACCAATATAATCTAATCCAAACCAAATATGATGCGATTTAATAATACAACAATCAGTGGACATTTTGGCGACATTCGACGATTTACTATATTCGACGATTGACGATTTCACTGTTTTGTAAGTAATGTTTTTTTTAAATAGGAATGTGAAAAGACGTGTCTCAATATTCGCATTGAAATTATAGACAACATAAAACGAGTTCCATTGATTTCACTGTGTTTGAAATATTATACAAAATGCGGCATTTAACAAAAAATAAGTTAATTGTTTACCATGTTCCATTTTGTAAAACATAATTAAATGCAATTTACTTAACATTCTTTGCTATTCTCATTATCAACATCTTAGATCTTGAGTATCACATGATGATGTTAAGTAAAAATTGCAATATGCTAATTGTTTAAGTTAAGGTCGGTGACCGATTAGTGGAACCGGTCGAGTTACTGGTTGCTATTTTTCTTTGATCTTGAATTGACCGCAACTATACTGTCAACTAGCTGGGTTCGTACAAAACCATGGTGCATGATTTCAAACCTCCTAGTTCTCGACTGCTTCGGCTGCAGACAGGTAAGAAAAATGCACTCGCTATAGTAAAGGATTTTCAATATCATACACAATACTTGTGTAGGGAACTTGCCATTTCTTCATTATTCTGTATTCTCAATAATAAATGCATACTCGAGTGCAAACTTCATTTTTGTTTTATATTCATTAGTACTTATTAATATTGATATTAATATATAACATGCCAATTAAATTGTGTTTAGGGACAAAAGTATGAGTTGTCAAATTGAATTGTGTTTTATTGCATTCATTCAATTAAAATGTAAAAGTTCAAAAAAATCTGTATTTTTTTTTTTAAATTACCATTTACACCCGCGGTCAGAAAATTGATGGTGAACTGCTATGAGCATAAGGTACCATTTACCGTCAATATTTTGTCGAGTGGATGAATAATTAGGCATGAGGTGGTTGGTTGGTTCCTATCATAAAACCCTTCAACCTCACATCTCTGTGTTTTCATCGGGATAATCAAGGTTTGGAAAGGAAATATAATTCTGCAAGCAAATTATGTGACCGCGGGTGTACCTAATCATACTGAGTTAGTCAAGACACTATCACATTATAACCTATACATTTTTATAAATTATATTTATTATACTCGCCGAATTATTGCAACATTATTTAAAAAAAAATGTGAATGGCAGGTAAACAAAATAGTGTAATTGCTATAAATGAAAAGAAATCATAATTTAATTCTTTATCATTTAATAAATATTATTTTTAAAATGATAAATGAATATTTTTACGCAGACTCACTTTAATTAATAATATCAATCTTTATGGGCAAATTGCATGTATTTTAAATTTCCGTTTTTAAACGTATACCTACCAACAAAATGGCAAGTGTAAAATAAAACAATATATCGAAATGTGCAAAATAATTAGTTAAAAACCATTAATGTGTCTATAGATAACCATTTCTCAGTGTGCAATAATTAATGTAGGTACTGAATAAGTTCACTTTTAAGTGATCATCATGATGCCAACAGAAAACAACAAATATAAAATAATTATGTTTTTTCTACGTCTTTAGAGAGTGTTATTTATTAGTATTAAACTAATGGCATCTGTTCATCTGGTGCATAATACTGCATTAATCCTGTAACGTTTCCCCCTCCCCCTCCCCATAGTCCAGAGGGCAGTGTTCTTTAAACTTGAACAAGTTTTCAGCTATTCGGCATTAAGAGAAGAGACACTGTCTGGACTCAGTCCAAAACACCAATCTGCACTCCATACTGAGACCATAGCAAGGACAAATCAAATGCATTTGACCGGCCAACAACCTAACACTATGACCATCAAGGTGGTTTTTATTAGTCAATCTTGTCTGGACGAATATTTTATTTATTTCAAGATCAACTTTTTTTTTAATCAGCTTAAAACTCTCATCTGGTTTTCTCCACAGATGAAATAGAATATAAATTATAGTTTAAAAAAAATGACACGTTAATTGAAGCAATATACTAATAAATAATCTCAAAGAATTTAATATAACCAAATGCAACGTAATAATTTTGTAAAAAAATAAGTCTTTTAAGACTATTATTTGAGAATAGATACATTGAATTTAGGTAGTTAACAAATGATAGTTACATAACTACGGAATTTTAAAGATCTTCTACCTAATGTTAAAAACATTTTTCCATCATCATTAAATTTGTTTTGAGATATATTGCCAAAGGGCCTTACGGTAATCTATTTATAAGTTTGTTTGGATGTTACTTTTAGGAGATGGAAACTGAAAATAACTTTACATAATTTCACAGCAATACACATCAATACAACCAAGTCGTAAGAAAATCCTGAGTACGACAGAAAACTAATCGAGATTATTTTCATTCTTCTCTTCATCATCAAGGAAACATGAAGTCTCTGATACTTGTGTTAGTGATTGTAACAATCGCATATGCAGTTGATCCTGCATTAGATTCCAATCAGGCAGAGACTGAAGAAAGTAAAGGCAAAGCATATTTGGTGCATGCGAATGAGGAGTCCAAGAAGCGTTCCAACTTGGCAGTGCTCACAGAATGGGATTATGCATCGAATATTACTGACACTAATTTGGCAAAGAAGGTAAGAGATGATATTTACATTTCGTTGTAATGATTATTAATTGTTTCACTTAATAATTAATTATGAATGGTATACATGGATCTTCCCGTTTTCAAATTTACGAAGCGATTAATTACTTTAACAAGTTTAAATTAATTTATTTTTTGAGAATAATTCTTACTATATCGTATAATCATGTTTTAACGGTTTAAATGCTGGGAACCAAACAAATTTGGGTTCCAAGCCAACTGAAATTAAAGTGTTTTGATAATAGCAAGCTCGAAAAATAGAGTTTCATAAATATATGTTTTAATCCTTCTAATTATTTTTCAATTATTATAAAATAGAAAAATTAATTTATCACAAATTATATAAATACAATACTAATCACAAATCTTATACTGTAACCTTAAAACATTTTTATTTTTTAGTTGGCCGTATCAGCGGAAATAGCGAAGTTCCAGAAGAACCAATGGAAAGAGACCATCAAGTATCCATGGAAGACTTACAAAGATTTTCACATTCGACGACAATTCAAGAAATTCGCAGTCCTTGGTTCCGCTGCGTTACCTGAGGAAAAATTCAGTACTGTGAGTTCTCACTTACAAACAATTCAACACTCAAATCAACATTGATTCATTAAAATATAAATTAAAACAATACACAGACATATTTTTTAGGAACTAAAGGTAACGTATTCAATTGCCACTAGGAAATTGTCACTATTTTTGTTTAGAAAATATAAATCAAGGATAATGACATAAAATTGCAGCCATTTTGCTTATTTAAAGTCGTGTTGGAGAAGTGTTTACTTCTACTTTTACTATGTATCTCTAATTAATTAAAATATAATTACTTTTGTTCTTTATTTCTGCATTACTATTTGATCGAATGCAAATGTGTCTGTTTGAAATGTTTAGTACTCCAAGCTAACTAGTGACATGTCGGCAATCTACAGCAAAGCGGAAATCTGCGACTACAAGGATCATCAAAAATGTGATCTTCATTTGGACCCAGGTATATTCTATAATCCTGTTATATCCTACATTAATAGGATAAATATAGACCACCATTTCGAAAGCGGCATTAGAAGTAAAATTACAAATACAAAACAGATATATTTTAAATGTATTGAAAGTTTATAAATTGCTTTCGTTGTATTGATTATTTACCACAATTGGAAAAGTCATATTACATACAAAGAAGATATAGTACATCATTGAAGTTAGGTACAAGCAAGACAGGTGCTAGTTAAACTATCTAAAAGTGTTCTCGAAATATTACCAGGTCCAAATTTATTTCTATCTAACTAATGTTACTTCTGTTCAATAAAATCTACACTGTGCAACTGCTCTTTGGTGCAACGCATTTAGCAATCAATAAGTAACGTCAGCCATATTTCCAGTCACCAATCACACTCTGAGATCGAGATTGTGAATACCTTATTTCACAATTATCCACAGAACCTGAACTACAAGTAGAATACAAAATACTTCACAAGCAAAATGCAAATGTGTATGAAGGAATATTACATAGGTTAATTAGAACACTTAGTTCCATAATTCCCATCTTGATTAGTGCAGACAAGTTCTCTCAAGGTTCGTTTATAGTTTCAGTTTGTTTTTACACTTTTTACAACGTCATATTATATTCGACGTTGGCGTTTAGACATTCGGCGTTGGGGATGGTGACATTGACCCCTGGCCAATCAGATGGCTGAACGTAAGAGCGTTGGCGTTACCAACCAACGCTAGAGAAAAAATAATAACTTTAATAAGAACGCCAACACCCGACGTCGAACTGTCCACGAAGCTTACCCTGGTCATAGACCATAGACTGGTCATTGGTCATCATTTTATTAGACGAAGTTTTCTATATTTGTCCCTTAGTATAACAGTGCATAACTATTAGCACTCATAACTTGATACTATTAGCTCAAACGCGTTTCGTAATTCTCTCATACTAATCGAACCAGACCAAACATATATTAAAATATGCACAATTTCCAAAGATACAATCTTTGATTTTCTTCATATAGGTACCTAAGCAAGCATTTTTTATTAACACTTTTACATTAGATATTTTTAATATTTACTTAGCTATATTCCATCAGACGCTGATTATATTTATGTCAAAAAGTTTATTAAAATTATTTATGTACCTCGGAGGTAGAAGGCCGGAAGTCAATTTTCTCGATTTTGCGTTGCACACTTTTAGAATAATGTAATCAAACTCTTATCAATTGCATTTTGATTTAAGCCAACATATTGAAGTATTCTCTTACGCAATGACTGATGTCCCCATTACAAATATGATTGGATGAAAGCATGGACTGCGGTACAGGTTTGGATGAATACATGTCTGTTCCAGAGATCACGAAGATCATGTCCAGCAGCCGCAACCCAGCTGAATTGAGCCACGCGTGGGTGGAATGGCGCAAGGTGTCTGGGGAGAAAACGCGTGCGATGTGGCAGCATTACGCAGCGTTGAGCAACGAGGCAGCGGTGTTGAACAGTGAGTAAATATTTACTAGTCAACAGGAACCGAAAGACACAATGAACTTGTAGAGAATAGTAGCTTCTTAATAATTCGCATTTTTTCTAACTTGCAATATAGAACTATTTTTTGCATTGATTCTTAAAAAAAATATGTATTTATTCCCAATCTTTTTGGAAAAAAAACATTTTCAAGCAAATCTGTAGAAATAATGTTGCCATTGTTGTTAGAAAATGTAATTGAAATAATTAATTTTCTCTTTAAAGCCAATGCACGTATTGTTAGGTTCGTTTAATCTGCTTTTCATTTATCAAAATTCAGTTTTTAAGTCCGGTAAACCAGAAAGGTTGAGTTTTTTACATTCTAATTGAATTTTTTACAACTTAAAAGCTGTTAAATCGAATGAATAAACCAAGAATTTGAGAATTTTTCATGTATATTCAATTCCCCTTCTATCATCATGGTACAAAGACGCACAACTTCAGAAAAAAGAAAAATACAATTAAGAAATAGTCAATATCACAAATAATTATCACAAATTCACGATCTCCCAAATTTGGTATTGATTGTACACTGAAATATACATTATCTTCTGCCTTAGTTTACTGATAGTAATATTTTTCAAATATTAGAATTGATATGATTTTTTTTAGTGTTACTTTAAAAGAGGTCCTCTATGTTTCTGTTTGTAGATTTCACCGATCTGGCTGAATACTGGCTTCAAGATTACGAGTCTGCAGATTTTCCGGCCGAAGTGGACAAGTTATGGCTTCAGCTAAAGCCTCTGTACTTGCAAATGCACGCCTATGTGAGAAGGCGACTTCGTGAGACCTATGGGGAGGAGGTGGTGTCGAGGAAGGGGCCCATTCCAGCACATTTGCTAGGTACATTCATGTGCACATTCTTCATTTATCGGTTCACTTTCAGTTAGTTGAAGACAACAGTTGAACAGTGAAAATGCGCTTTAGGATGCAAAAAGATGCGAAAAAGCCAAACGCAAAATAGGATAGTGGAATAACGTTAAGTCACAAAAATCACAGGTGTTTAAAAAAAAATTAAAGAAAGGCTAGAAATAAAAAAACGAAAACTGAAAATTACCCGAGAAACAAAAACTAAGTCTCAGAATTTTCAAAATATTCAAGAAAAAACATAAGACCCATAGAATTCATATAAAAATAAGAGAGTATTGAGAAATCGCACGGATATCTATTGGAAAATAGATAATGACAAGGCAAAAAATAGTAAAAAATATTCAACAAAAAAATTACAAAATATAATAAAAAATTAAAAAATACACTTATACATTATCTGTGTAAATGTATTTTTTTCCGTTTTTATTAAAAGAGAACAACATATAATGTCTAATGTAATGACAAGTTGTTAATCTACGAGGTAAAAATACCCCGGTAAAAGTAACTCTGGCTTCACGAGCAGCTCAATCAGGGATGCTTTATGAATATCCAATATTGTAAATAAAGATACAAATAAATAAATAGCTACAGAAAGAAGCGAAGTAGATATTTCCCCGAAAAAAGTTTAAAATAGATACTAGAGACGTCAGGACGAAAATATTTCCGGAAGTAACACATCTTCAATTAATACCTACAATCAAATGTGTTTTTTCAATTGCCAGGTAATATGTGGGGACAGTCTTGGAGCAATGTTCTGGATATATCTATACCGTTCCCAGGAAAAGCTTCGATTGACGTTACAGATGAAATGAAGAAACAGGTAGGACCTAACATATCGCTATCAATGACCTCAATGATATTCAAATATGGAATACAAAAATCATTGTCTTTCATCAACTTTTTATTTCAGGGATATACACCAGTAAAAATGTTCAAATTAGCAGAAGAATTCTTCGTGTCCTTAAATCTAAGTAAAATGCCAGATTCATTTTGGAAAGATTCGATCTTGGAAAAGCCTAAAGATGGCCGTGATCTTATTTGTCATGCTTCAGCATGGGACTTCTACGACGGCCAAGATTTCAGGTAATAATCAAAAAACATTTTATTTCAGTATGTCATATTATGCTCAACAGTTTTTGTAAAAACTAAGGGTGTACAACAAAATTAAGGGTGATAATTTCGTTTTTGCTCATTTCAAAACCTACACAAATTGAAACAAATGAAACATTCTATTTTCCAACCAATTCTAGTATCAAAGAAACACACTACAAAACCAGTTGGGACGAGCATGGTACTCAATTACACAAAATGTTATTACTTACAATGGTTCAAAACTCATATTCCATAATATTATATGTTTCTCAGATTTCAAACGAAATTTCTCGCGAGCAAAATTTGAATTCGTAGCCACATTCACGCTGTAAAGTGCTGCCATCTTACGGCAATTTCATGTAGCTGTAAACTTTCATGACTCGCCTGTAGATGGCAATAGCCTTGCAATAGCGAACATTCCATTACAAAATATTATGTAAATTTGAATCGTAGTCGATTAACGAATGAAATAATTTAACAACTGTGACGGTATTCTTGACGTGTAGAGTACTGCCATCAAACGGTAACTGTTCAAAGTTGATTTAATAATTCAACTGTGTACATACCAGATAGCACCTGCTGCAATTAGCAAAAATTTATGCAAATATGATATTACAAGAGACTACTATGAATGTACGACAAAAAGGTTTTATAAGTCATTCTAATTTGTATACGTAGTTAAATGTTTTAAATAGGTGTTCGCTGAAAAGTAAACACACATACATTATTTTTTTAAATTCGTAAAGAATTACCTTTTATAAAAGGTAAGACTTGCCCAACACTCCTTTCAGATCACTTACTTCGTACATAAAATCATCATATATTTACAAAAGATTAATATAAGTAATCTATTTATTTGGTAGTTAATTGCATTTTTTGGATATGCAATAATATAAAATAGCTATACATCTGCTTTTGTGACATTTTTACCTCAATCTGTTCAGTAAAACGCATAAATTAGAAATCATTATTATATTTTTACTTAAATATTTGGCATGGGAAACAAAGGAAAAGTGCCAAATTATCAAATCATATACGTCCATAAAAGAAACCCAAAGAAAAAAATGAAGCCAACATTTTAACATACCTAAAGAAAAATTATCCAATGAACCAATTATTGCTTTGATTACAGTATTAATTTTCTATAGTTACAATAATTATATCAAGGAAATAATGCAAAAATAAGTTATCTATAAAATAAAATAGCACTCTGGTGGTTCCAAGTTCGATTATCACAGCCATTTTTTCAGACTGACTTTTTCCTCAACCGAGAGAAAAATGTTGGCTAGGTTCCCAACTAATAGGCTACGCCTACCTCCTTCCTACCGTCCACCCTTACCTATTCTGCATCATCATCTGTAATCATCATCATCCTGTCATCATCTCCCTGTCATCATCATAATCATTCATCCGTCGCCATTTGCCTAGTTCTAGAAGAGTGTGAAAAATTAAACACCACTAAAACAAATCAAAACAAATAAAAATTAAATGACAGAGGAGGTAAAAACTAATAAGAACACTGAAGTTTTCATAATACACTTTTCATATCGAAACATTTGTGACCTGGTACAAGAAATCACAGAAATCTTATAACAAATCAGTTTTATGTCTTCTATCTTGTTCTTCTATCTTATTCTATCTTAGGATAAAGCAATGCACTACAGTGTCAATGGAGCAACTTCTCGTTGTTCACCATGAAATGGGCCATGTTCAATACTTCATCCAATACAAGGATCAGCCTAGCGTTTATTTGGAGGGAGCAAATCCAGGTACGACTATTATCATTATCACTTACTCCCATCTTTCTCAGGATCAAGCAATGCACAGTCGTCAATATGGAAGACTTTAAAACTGCCCATCATGAAATGGGTCACGTACAATATTATTTACAATATAAACATCAGCCAAAAGTCTATAGAAGGGGTGCAAATCCTGGTAAGTAGGACCATGCAAAGTGACAATTTTAGAAAATTAAAGATTTCAAAATTAATTTAGATTCTTGTAGACATGTTCAGAAGAAAAGTTCGGAAGATAATAAATAGGTAAGGTATGTATAGATCTAGATTTTTACATTTTACCTTTGTTAAATATGTGCAACACGAATAACTTATTTATGAAAATTATTGTAGAATCTGGATGATCATGAACGCAGAATTGTAAAATTGGTTTAATATTTTTTGTTACAATATTTTCTTGGCTGCACATATGGAAAGCAGATCTATACAACACTATTTTAATGATTGATGACTGGGGAAACCTTGTTTAATTAGTGAAAGCCGGTTACCTATAACTAGATACAGTTCAATAATTAAAAATAGGTTAACTCAGAATTATCGCAATGCATTTTTGTCCCGATGACGATTCTAACCCGAAAAAATACAGACTAATAGAAACGAAGCTCTCTAACTTGCAGCATTTTGTTTGGAGCTTTGAGTAATGGATGGTAAGCCATTAGGACATTGCGATTAGTATGAATAGTAGGAGTAGTAGGGCATTGCGTACGTCGGGCTTTGACTTTACCTACTGCACTGTAGTTCTTTCACACATCCGTGGAAACATACAATGGATAATTTTGTATCATTTTCATGATGAAAATGATGGTTATTGAGCGTAGGAAACCTGAGATATGTGCACAACGCTGGAAAATATTGAGAACTAGGTAGTAAGTATAATAATATAATTGAGATGTTGAGATATTTAAAAATTGGTCTGTGAATTAAGAAACTGCATACAAATTATTAAGGTAACAGGGCAATGTGTATTTTTATTTTATATATCATTAACGAACAAAATGTATTATAATCTAAAATATCAAAATTAGTTTACGGGATACTTAAAGATTCTCAAAAAAAAAAAGAGCATATCTGTGGAATATACGAAGAAAAAGTAAATCAAACAAAAATGTCATACTCAAGACTACACAAAAGTTGTAGATCACATAATAAATAGAATATAAGTTCTGCAATACGGAGAGAATTACAAAAAATTAAGCGATACTTGAGTAGGGACGAGAGGAAATGTACACGGCACAAAAATTACCACTTCTTTAAACATTTTCAACTGCATTTTATGACTTCAAATCCCTTCAAATTAGGTGGTGTATGTTGTTAAAAAAATAATTGATAATAATTAAGATATCTTTCATATTATGTAATAATAAAGTTCAAAGACAAGATTGGATCAGATTTCCTCCTTACATTTGAAACTGTAGGTATGTTTGAAAATAAAAAGTAATCAATTTTCCTTGTGTAGGTTTCCACGAAGCTGTTGGGGATGTAATGTCGCTCTCAGTATCAACACCCCAGCATCTGAAGAAGATCGGTCTGCTCAGCAAGGACACAGTGGAGGACCCGGAAGCCTCCATCAACTTCTTGTATCTGCAAGGACTCTCCAAGATAGGATTCCTGCCTTATGGCTACATGCTGGATAGGTGGAGGTGGAATGTCTTCAAGGGAATAACGACAAGTGATAATTATAATTGTGATTACTGGAAACTCAGGTAATCATGGAGTCATTTTTAACAAACTATAATTTTTTTTCTTGTTTATAAACAAATTGTATGTTGGGAATAATGTATAGTATACGAACTATATTGTAATTACGTTCAATTTAAAAAAAATTCAATTCTTTACGGGCTCAAAAGCAGACGACCAATTTAGATCAAAATAATAATTGCAAAACACAATTTCAATTATTTCGTCTATTGATATCAGTAAATTACTATTATTTTTCCTCAAAATAATCATACTTTCATAATTTTTATATTAAACTCCCTTTAAGTTAATCTTTTTCAGCTTTCTTTACGATTTTCAATGTAGTGTAGATTATAATGTAGTCAGGGTTCTACTGAAATTTTGATATAAAGTCTTGATTGATCTTATATAATTTTGAATTTGATTCTTGCTTTCAGACATGAATTCCAAGGCCTTGAGCCTCCAGTGGATCGATCTGAGGATGATTTCGACCCTGGAGCGAAGTACCACGTGATTGCAGATGTTCCTTATATCAGGTAATATTCAGGTTATTAGTCAGTTGCTCTATTTATTGTAGGGGCAGTGAGCATGCACACCCAACAAATCATAAAACAGTATTTGAATGAAACGGATTGGCTGCTTACCAGGTTCCATGACAATCAATCCTTGTTATTTAGTGTTCAATATCAAAATTAAGCAACCACATCAATTATACTCAAATATTATTAAAGTTTATTAAAATAAATAAAGTATAGTTAGTTTCTCACATTTCAATCACGGAAAAATATAAGTTCAAATGCACTAATCTATAAATCATGTAATTAAAGAAAACATCAATTATATTAATGGCAGCGCAGGGTAACGATCAAATTAACACAACCAAATTTGTTAAAACACGTGTTATGCGACTTGAAATGAGTTAAGTAATGTCCAGCCAACTGTCAGTAGTGTTACTTTAATCAAGTATTATTCTCCAGGTACTTCGTCAGCTTCGTGATCCAGTTCCAGTTCCACCGAGCTCTTTGTATTGAGGCTGGACAATATGATCCCAATGACCCCCTCTCGAAGCCTCTGCATGAGTGTGACATTTATGAGAGTAAGAAGG
The DNA here is from genome assembly GCA_934045905.1 of Leuctra nigra. Classification (NCBI taxonomy): domain Eukaryota; kingdom Metazoa; phylum Arthropoda; class Insecta; order Plecoptera; family Leuctridae; genus Leuctra; species Leuctra nigra. The sequence goes on along the minus strand of OW203763.1, from coordinate 21,398,877 downwards.
CAGGAGCACTCTTAGGGTAAGTTGACAAAACACGACCACGAACACACTTCTTCCACACTTCTTGACATGACACACTTCTTGACGGTTAGGAAGATAATGCTTAAATAATAAAATATAAGAAGATAACCTAACTTAAGTTTAATGGATAAGGTGTATAATAAAAGATGGACAGAATTACACAAAAATCTAATTTTTTTTAAAGATAAGTATAAGTTGTTTATAAGTTGTCTATAATCCCTTGAAAATCAGGTAAACCAAATTGATTGATTTTTTTTCTTGCGTAGACAAGAATAATTTCCAAAAAAAATCATCCAAGAAATTTTCCAAGAAATTTCCAAATTTCCAAGAAAATTTCCAAGAAAGGTTCCAAGATATGGAACCTTTTGTGTGACTTCGATATCTCTTTTTCTCGGGTAACTACAGGTAGTATTGCTGAATCATAAATTAATTCGAAATATCCAACCACAATGAGTAATATTGTTGGTAATATGTCACTACTTTGTATTAGTTAGGACCATTGCTTAAAGTTGCATTATTTATGTCTTACACTCACATATTTCTGTGTTTTTGATAGTATTCACAATGAAACAATGCAAATTATTACAAATTATTATTACAAATTATTATGAGAATGATACTGCTCATGAAACACGCTCTGGGGTTCAGATGGAACTATCTAGATTTAAGACAGCAATATCCTTGGTAAGGGGGGGGGGGGGGGAGGGGGGTGATTGAAGTATTATTATTATTACTATTTAATAATTACAGGGCAAAACAATTTATGCTCCCTTTCTGAATGTGTATTTTAGTATTTCAATACCTTGATGAGGTACAAATTTAGATTTAAATTCAGAACGGAAAGAGTTCTCGGTAATTTATACGCGACGTCATCGCACAATTGTTAATTAACAACAGGTAATTAAATACACGAAAGCTCATAAAGTCTCAGTAATGTTTTGCTTGTAAAATGCATGAGCCTGAGTCATCACTCCGAGTCATCTGAGTGTATTTTCCCACAAAAGATGGCTGAGTTTATAAATATTGACATGAATAATCATCTCAACAGTTTTTTTGTTGTACACGTTAGTTTATTGTTCTATGTACACTTTTTTATTTGAGTACTTGCTTGTCCCAATTATTCTTCTAAAATGTACGGCAGCATGTACTCTTTTTAAGTGGGTAGACTTCGAATGTTGGGATACTGTTTTTAATCAATGCCTATTGTTGCAGTAAAATGCTTCAGATGGGATCTAGCAGGCCGTGGCCCGACGCAATGGAAGTGATTACAGGTCAGCGACACATGGATGCAAGCGGCCTTCTGGAATACTTCAAACCTCTGCAGAAATGGCTTGAGGAAGATAACAAGAAGAATGCAGAGTTCATCGGTTGGGGAGAATCGAGAAGGCGTAAGTATATTCAACAAATAATGAAACGGTATTTGAGCGAAATGGATTGATTGCTGGTCAGGTTTCTTGACAACAATCTGTTATTATCAATGAAATCAGAGCTCACCTACTAGCGTTAGATGACGAGAGCATAGACTTCAACTATGCTTTGTCATATCGGATGCATTAGTTCTTTTTCAGCCAAACCATTTCTGTTGAGTGTATAGTCACCTTTATATGTCCTGATAAAACTTACCCCCTATCGCGACTACCAGTCGTACACAGACGTAGTCCAGTCCCTATAAGATGAATAAAATATTGATATTTGTATACAGATGCATGGGTGGTCAGCTAGACTGGTTTTATAACTGACTTTTATCAGAACATAACGAGACGGCTGTACATATCTTTATCACCAAAGAAGAGGAATAAATTCTACATAATATGGTCTCCATTTATTGGGGAAACAGATTTTAGGTAGTAAATAGTACACCATTCAGTTTTACTAGACTTCAAAGCGGTATTTGGTAAATTATAAAATTTTAAACCGCGTACCAAGGAATGGATACGTATTTTGTGGATTCCATTCTCCTTTTCTCATGGTAGATGTATAATAATTTTGTTAATTCGAATTGGTATTAGCTGTTCAAAACGCATCCAAATTAATGGAGACTTTGTAGATTCCATTTCCCTCTCTCGTGGTACATCGTGGTGCAAAGAATAATAATTATTATCCTAAATGTTCTAGCCTTCAGCCATGCCAAGTATTAACATAATAAATTGAATATTGGATTAGTAATTAATAAATGTCTTTTCTTTCTTCAGAATGTATGAAAAGCAGTGCCCAGCTCGCACCTCATGCAGCCAACAAAGCTTAACAATTGAACATTATTACGGCGACCTACAAACATCGTGCAACAATACAAAATGTATTCACTTTGATGAATAAAAAATTATTTGCAAATGCATAACCGATATAAAAACCCTTCACTTCCTTATCCTCTGCATTCATTTCCTATGATGTTTATTTTACACTCCGATTCATCAAGAAAGGTTAATAGACTCTGTTAAATAGACGTGATTTATACGTTGGCTAGATCCTAGATGGAAAGTGAAGTATCGAGAAGTTCTGGTGGGGAGTCGTATTGTTAGTTTATCTTTAAAAACTCATGACGGAAGATGAAAATCAGTTAGTTCATCGGCGACTCTGAACTTGTTTTGCTTTATTTTGCTTAGCGTTCTGATAGAAGTAACTAGTAATATTGATTTATTGTTTGTAAATCATTTTTTAATATTGAAAACAAATGGTTGAATGTTATAGTAATACGTGAATGTGCAAATTTTGAAATTGAAATTATTAATTTTTCATTCCAAATTTAAATGTTTCTCTACAAGGACACACATCATGTTAGTACGTCCAACTTGGTATGTGACATCATTATTTCATAAAAAACCCCAGTTTATTACATATTTTCCGATAATTAAAATAAAGTATTTGATTCTTAGCCTGGCTGGATGCTGGCATTAGAAAAAAGAAAAAAAAATATACTAATTATATATTTAATCAAATTAACAGATCATTGAACTACTTAATTAGAAAATAACTGGAAGGCCAAGCCTATGGCTATCTGGGGAAAAATCTGACAAAATAATTGCTTTTGACGTAAACGAAGTAGTACCGGCAAATGAAGAGAAAGAAACATTGGAAAGTTTATTCAAGTGAAATCTCGATAATATACTATTGATAAAAAGATACTTATAATTAGATATCATACCATTAAACCTATGTATCAATTGTGATTTGTGATCTGAAATTTCATCAGAATATAACATTGAGTTCTGAACTCAAATTGAAGGCCTCAAATCATTAAATAATCAGTGTTATGGGATCCAAAATTAATAACTATTGTTTAGAAATGGCTGTAACTTTCTTCTTACATCCTATGAGTTAGCAATAACTGATGTAGCTTCTATACCTATGTGCAGCCGCTATGTAATCTTCAACAAGTCATTGTCCAACTTCATCGAAGTAAAAGTAGTATCTATAACAGGTGAAGATATTGATGGGAGAAAGTGCATGAGGTATCTTTTCATCTTTTGCAATCTCATCTTTCCAGTTCATCTTTTCAATCTTCACTATATTATGCATGAAGTAGGTTTTTTTATGAACGCTTTTTAAAACCCACGCCCGATTGTGTAATACTAATTAAATAATATTCAAACGATCACTTCCGGATTTTACGTACTGAAGAAAAAAGGAACATGTGTGAAAACAGTAATTAAGATCTTGAAAAGCGTGTCATGTATTGGAGCCTCAGGACACATTTTATTTGTATTATTTTCTCTTAAATATAGGTAATTTATAAGATCAATTCTTTGGTAATTAAGACAAATGCCAAATGTGACAGGACCTTGCTTAGGTCAAAGAAGAAATAAATGCATTCACCATTTAAAAGATGAAAGTTTTCACATTGAATTAAGATGTAAATAATTACAAGCTCTTTTTGGAGGTATTTTCAGAAGCATTCTTCTATAATTTCTATGTTGGATCAACGATTTCTCAATTGGCTAAAAATCATTTCACGGTGACAAGCTTGAAACAAAATCAACATTTCAAAGTAAAGAAAAACATTTTAAACACCTCCGAAAGGGACGATTATCATAATAGTCCACAGGGATTCGAACGCATTTTACTATTGCGTTCACAGAGCATAATAATGTCGTTAGCTTCATAATAAATGAAGTTAGGATACAACTGTTGAATGGTCTAATGGCTCTGGTGACAGAGCAGTACAATGGGAATGCATGCATGATCCCACAAATTCCCAGGGTTTTACAGTCAAAGGCAAATGACCCTACCAGTCTGGACAATTTGATGGTTTGCTGACATGACATATCTTTAAGAAGAGAGTTCAAACTTAACGCCTAATTATATGCAATCTTATGTGGTTACCTGAAGTGAAATATAATAATTTCAAGTCATTATTGCCAACGCTGTACCTATGTAGAAGGTTGGAATAAAATAAAGTGGAAGATGTAGCAAAACACAAATGTGCAAAATTCTGAAAATAACTCAAAACATCTCTACATCTCAACGAACTCTGATCTCCAATTGTATTGAAATGTGCTTTAAATTATTTTTCAGATATGCCTAGTTACTTATAATAACTCAAGTATTGGAGTGGATTGATCTAACTGGATCAGTGGTTCCCAAAATGTGCGCCGCGCGGACCATTCCAAAAAATGTGCATGAACTAGTAAGAAAATATCAAATATTCAAATGAAGAATCAGTTTTAAATTAAATTTCGAAATGCAGAAATTTATCATCCAAATTGCATAAAAATGGTATAAATTCCTTTCTGAAATTCAAAAGTTCTCTGGGCCTGCCGGTCCAGACCCGCGTATATCAGTAGGGCCTTTGTTTTCGAGGACAAACGCGGTTTTCATCCAAAAAACGTTGGGCGGAAACAACATAATTATGCTCATTATGCTCATAATTATGTTCATCATTGTGTGGCTTGGGGCGCCCTGGACAAATTCTTATGAACTGAAAAAGTTTGGGAACCACGATTACTGGATTGATCCGAATTCCAATTTACTAAAAAAATATATAAGAACACTCCTGTAAAGATGCTGCTCTCAATAGAACAGGGAATCAAATATTTCATCAACTCTAAGATTAAAAAAAACGAAGTCGAGTAATTTATTGTTTATTCCTTTCAGTGTATAGAAAGGATTTTTATTATTTTAAAAACTTGAATGTGATTATAAAAACGTATAAGAACGTTTATGACAATCTACGTAAAAGTATGATAGTACATCCGAATGCATTGCTTTACATTTTGTTTTTCTTGCAAAATGACAATAACAAGGACGAACATATAGTGACGAAGCTACAACAAACGTCACGGGCAAAAATGTTCTTAACACAATTGATGACGTTTCTTCTAGGACGGAATTTCTAGGTGAGAGTGCCGATTAGCTGCAATGATCGCCGTGACGCAGACTGAATCAACACGTTACTTGTATCTATGGATGGAACAGGTATGGCTGAGTAGTGAGTGGTAACGCTAGGAACTTGTATTCCGGAGGCCCGGGTTCGATTCCCGCGGCCGTCCTTCCTGACTGGGGTTTTTTCGTGGTATTCCCTCAGTCGACTCCAGTCGACTGAGGGCATTTGCACACACACAAATGCCAGGACAGCATTTGCCAGGGCAAATGCTGGGAAGGCCTACCCTACTAATAGGCCACGACCGCCTCCATCCTCCATCCTTACCTACTCTTCACCATCATTTCCCAATCATCATCATAATCATTCATCCGTCGCCATTAGCCTCGCTGCAGAACAGTGCGACGTTAAGCCCCAGACAAAAAATCTATTGAGGGGATTCTACAAATGAGTGACTATCAGAAATCACAATTATTCGGCATTTGCACAAATAATTGAAATTGTTCCGTACGTTGGGACTTGTAATTTTTTATTGAATGAGTTTTATTTATCTTAAAAACATAAATCAAACTATTTTAGTTTACTATACTATAAATAATATAGTTGTCTAAAATATCAGGTTTAAGACCCTACTCTCTAATCTTTGATAGTATGCAACTAATATTTTGAGTCAAATATTATGACTTTAATTGAGCGAGCGTAGCGAGCGTCACCATCGGACTCTTATGGCACTTTCTCTGTATGTTTTTTGATTGTTTGTTTGTTTGTGTTTTTGTAGGCTATGCCTAGGCTAAACCGTTCAACCGATTGGTCTGAAATTTTGTATATACACTAATTTCATATAAGCGGTCCCAGGTATAGTTTTTGAACGAGATCCTGCGATTTTTTTTGTTTGAAAAAAGACAGAACCGTTTTACTGATCAACTTAAAACTTTGCATGAACATTGGGACCAATATTATCAGAAATTTTTAAAATTTTCAGACCAATTTGTATTTAAATTCAAAAGATATTGATATTTTACGTACATTTTGCGTGTTGGCTGTCAAATTTCTCGAGGAAAATTTAAAATTGTGATCACGGCAACTTCAACGCTTCAGTTCCAAGGTCTTTAGAGCAGAAACTTGCAAACGCTTATCAATTCACATGCAATACTCTGCGAACAAAACTTTTTTGTTGTACTACATGCGAAGGCTCTTACTGAACATGGTTCAACAGATCGATCTGCTATTGTGTATACACACACTAATATCATATTAGTGGTCCCAGGTATATTTTTTGAACGAGATCCTGTGATTTTGGAAAAATTAATTAACAAGGAACCGTTCGATCGATCAACTTAAAACTTTGCATGGTTATTAGGACCAATATTTTAGTAGTTTTTGGAGATTTTCATACAAGTCTTAGAATGATGTATACTTTTGATAATTTTAACTTCCAAATTGATAACACATTAGATATTTTTAACAATTCTATTGAAAACATTAGGTCCACTTTTAATAAATTTGTATTTGATTTAGCCCCAGTTTAGATTAGGTTCATAGATTAGCATTAGATTAGTATAATTTAGTTTGTGGTGATTATTTAAATTTTTCCTGTTTTAATTTTTAACTTATTGTATCAATTGCTTTTCTCTGTTAGTTTTTCATAATTTGTTGTTATTTTATATGTTATGTCCACTTGTGGAGTTTTACTCTGTTGGATATATTGTACAAATACATAAATAAATAAATAAATTTAAGATACAAGAATTATTGGTTTTTAATGACATTTTCGATAGACTGAATTTCGGTTCGAGGTGTTGCGCATACCGTGCTCGCTCATCAACGCGTTACACAGAGCGTTTTCCTATAGTATAAATTGTATATCAAATCAAAATCTATTAAAATGTTGCAAATATTAGTACCTACAAAATCTACGCATTTTTAAACTGTATTTTAAAAGATGTACACAATAAAATTTCATTGAAGCACAATTTTTACTTCCTTTAATAAATTTAAAAGTTAAAACCTTTTAACAATTGTAGCTAAGTGGCTGGTGTAGTGTTTATATATTATAATTCAATGTGACTTTTAATTTCATTTTAGATACTTAACCTCAACCATGGAGGTGTCACCGAGTCAGTTCCCAAATGAAAATGATCCTCCGAAAAACAAAAAGTCTGCCTCAACCTTCACAGGTAAGTTATCCGCGTCCTTCTCCGAAACTCGGAATATAATATTTTGATTAATATGTTTATAATTATCCCAATATAATTAACCACTTTTCTCAAAACTTTCCTGACTATATTCTGGCACTTCTCCGGACGTCATAATATCCTTCAACAACTTCGTTAAAATCATGACTCTTACATTTTACTGTAATTTTATCAAGAATACAAAATTATGACTTATTTCCAAAGGCAGACATGACAATGTATCTATTTTTTCTCTTATATAACATCCTATTACTCATTTGAAGTATGTGAAATGCTCGTATTACTCATGTTGACACTTGGCATTTTAACTTCGCTTTTGTGAGAACTAACAATATAATGACTGAATATTCTGTAATCATTTTGGACTTTCCTTGAAAGACGTTAAACTGAACTAAGAGAGTATTAAAGACATACATTCATTAAAAATACATGTTGACAAAATGGTTCAGAGCCTACTGTTACGTTATGCAATATTCTACTATATCTATTCTAACTTTTGAAACATGTAGTCAATGGAATTCTATTTTATAAATTAACCAAATTTGAATATTAATATTAATAATGTACTAATTATTTAAATTGTTTTAGGTATGGGAACTTACAAGAAGAGTACCAGGTCCTATGCATCAGGAAAAGATATGATCAACTTATGCTACCTCCTCTTCATGCTGATTTCTGCAGTACATTTGTGCCACTTTTGGAATTTCCAAAGACGAAGACCATATTATTGTTACATTGATTAATTAATTTGATAAAATTCTTTAGTAAACCGATATAGCCCACCTCATTAAGTTGTGATATTAAGTATTGTTATTTTATTGTTAACTGTCTATACAGTATTATCCTCTGTTGTAAGAAACTACCTTGAAATAATAATTATGTGTCGAGTTACGTTAGATTTTCTCATTCTCGGGAAATAACAATAACGCCTAAACCCACATCTCCTATGTATAAGCTTAGACTAACACTCATTTATTATCTACCGTATAAGTGTGAGAAAATATTCAAACAACAATAGATCATTATAATGACCTTATAAGTACTCTACAATGAGTGGATTTCATAAGCTACATGGCCTCCTAACCTAGACATACAACACAAGAAAATTAAAAATTAAAAATCATTTTTCAGTTTCAATTTCTTCAGACTGAATTGAAATGAAAAGTTTTAAAGTGTAAATTGAAGTTATGTTAGTTTTGTCATACATGTCTTTCTGCGTACACGTTTGTAAGATTTGGGTAACCTCATGGCATTATAAAGTTACTAAATTAGTGTCAGTATTTATATTGATGAAAAATTGCGATATACCTTCTAGATAAGTGTCATTTATTTGATTACAAATCTGACGAAACATAAATTATAATACATATGCACGACTTCTAAACATCTCTAAACTTTGACCCTTGTCAAAACGAAAAAGGCATTAAGGCTGTTCTCTAACTTTTTGTTGGTTGTTTGCTTTTCAAATTTGACGTAGTATGTTTTAAAATTATGTATTTTTTTAACCTATTATTTTTATAAAAATGCATTGACATCATCCAATTAGTATGTACTTCATAAAAATAAAGTTATACTGACTTCCAGTTTATGTGTAATTTTTTTTGTTGATATTTTGTATGATTCGTGTATATGATTAATAGTTCAAACTCCTAGATGGCGTTAGTCACTTCTGTTTCGGTTTATTAGCATAATTAGTTTAACACAATAAACAATAATCTTCAGTCAATAGAATAAAATAATTTGAAATGATGCATATTTCATGCAACGTTTACCATTTTAATTTTCATATAGCTACGTCAAAAAAAACAGCAGAATACTTGCTTAGTCATAACTTGTTTGAATTGTGTATAAAAGAAGACAAGGAAACCCTCTCATTCACCCAAAGAAAATATATTTCTCACCTTCATTCGGAGAAATCGTGTTTTAATTTTTAAAACCTATGAAGCAACTTTGAGAGTCATAATTACCGATGGTCCAGCAAATGGAACTTAATTATGAAGTGACACTTCGTATTTAGGAATAAATTACAGACCAAATAGCATTGAGTAAAGAATTTGAAGAAATGTCTTAGTGTTAAATGATAATTAAAAAGTAGCTATACTTACCCAATATTGTATTGTTTGTTTATCATAATGTTATGATTGCTAATATTATATGTATTTATAATAAAGAATATAATATTTTGTTAAAAGGAGCGCAGTTATATTTATTAATGTTTTAAGTATGTACACCCGCGGTCAGAAAAAATGACGGTAAACGGCTAAGCTGGATCTCGAATTACCGTCAAATCCTATTAGATGTGGGGTAGCTGGTTAGATATTCCAATCAAACCCTCCCAACCCCATGCTCGAAATCTGCATTTACCTCTATGCTTAAGTCTGGGTAATTAATTTTTGAGAAAGGACTTCGAATTTTGCAAGCATTTTATGTGACCGCGGGTGTACCTACATTAAAAGTATCGGAATATTTCTGTATTATTTTAGACTCCGAAATATATTATTATATTTTTGTAATAAATTATACTAAATTTTATTGTGGTAGTGATTTTATTGTGATGAATATAATCTAAGAAAATGCAGGAATTTTTGGCGATCACTTAATAATCAAAACATTTTTTATGAAAGTTGGACTACGGTGTAACATAATTGCAAAGTAAAAAGTTGATCAAGTATTTTACAAAATCTCTAACAGGTAGATAATAAAAATATATCCCGGCACCTCCACCGAAAGTATCATACAAATCAGCGAAACATATTTAATTTGATACAAACCAATTAACAAAATACAAGACTATGTTTGTTAAACTTTAATTATAAAAAAAAACTAACGAAAAATGTTCATTTTTTAAGCAACATTAACCGCTGTATAGTTTTCAGAGATTTTGTAATACTTAGTAATATATCATTTTACTTTCAACTGACTTCTAGGAGGGACCTTCTTTTGTTTTCTTTTGAAGGGCGATTTCCTTCCATGGGGGCCTGTGTCTTATACTGTTACGTGTTAATATGTCAATTAACACTGCCCCCTATACCTCCCAGGTCCCCCTGCCCCCCTCGGAGTCAGCCGCGCAAGACATAACAATGAGATAGCAAGCAAAGTAAAACGACCGGTGCTAGACTTGTCAGTTAGTGTTGTGGGTGTACGGTCATAGGTGATGTCAATAGTGGTATAGGCAGTGAGGCGACAGTGTATATCACATCTGGATAAGTGAAACTGTGAAACGCATTACTATGTGTGAGTTTTAAATAATATTGAAAAAGTGTTAATTAATATAATATTTTTAGTAGTGTTATATTTGTTATAAAGAGAAATCAGATAATTGGTTATATCCGTTAATAGATTAAAATTTATATCAATATAAAAATCGTGCTCACGTGGGACGAGTAACGGTTGTGTTTGGCACTCGCACCATGATACAGATTTTTTTAGAATATTCTTTTAAAACCAGCTAATTTCTCTTTTCTGTTTGTGTAGGTAATGATTGATCTCCAAACCATACAAAGAACTCTATCTTATGAACAATCAAGATAACCTAAAAGTAAAATAGCAACAATCGAGTGAAAAGTGTCGAAGAAATTAGTAACAATGGCATGTGCCAGTCGTCCGAAACCTTTACTTTATTTTTGGATTAAACCACGTGTAATATTTTTCATAGCTGTATTATTCACAAACAATTTGGTAATTAATTCACAACACTACGAAGATGCATCGTTCCCACATTTTACCGGGACTTCAGGACAATACAATAATCCCCAAGTTCCTAGATATCCCACGCCACTAGGTCCTGAATATCAAACAGGGAACGGTGGCAATCAACCACGTGTGTCGGTGGCCCAGGGGAGAGGTCCTGGATTTGACAAGGACGCGTTGAGATTGACGAATGAAGACTTGTTTGGATTATTGAATCAGGTTGATTTGATGTCGTCTGAGCAGTGTACGAATAATGTAGCAGCTCAATGGGCGTTTGAGACGAATGTCAATGCAGCTACGCAACAGGCAGCGGTAAGTCGATTCTAGTTTTAAACACTTTTTGAGGAGTTTGTTTAAAGTTATGTTTTGTGTCAAGTTAACACGAAACAATAAAACTAAGTTAAGTTTTGGTTGTCACTCAGGTTTATTTTCAAGACAATTCCTACTTTATTATTTGAGACTATTGTTTTAAGATACAATTAACATTTTAGTGATTGACTTTGTGAAAATATATTAGGAAATAGAAACAGTTAAGAACACTAAATGTTTGAAGCCTATTACCAGTCCTAATAGAATTAGATTTTTTTATTTTTATTTGTAGTTTTCTACTTCTGATCATGAGCTAATGGTCAGTAAACCGACCATATAAATGAACCAATGATAGTAATAATATTTGTTTATTGCTTGGTACACGTTCGGTGGCAACAATACAGCCACAATACAATACAATAATTTACTTTGTCAATCAAGTACACAATTAAAACAATTACACGTCACAGAATATAATGTTTCATAAGTTATTGAGGTATTACAGAGCATTGATAAAAGATCATCTACAAGTCACTTAACTAGCTATCATTTACCCTAAGCAGAATGAATTGATTCTATATATTCTTCTTTTCAATAAGCATGGCATCAGCTATAGTCTTTATTCGACATTAATTCGTAAACTATGATAGGTACCGTAAAACACCTATCGTATTCATGCATAAAATATTAAAGATAAATTGTAAAGTTGACTAAGAAAATGTATATCAATTTGTATATTTGGAGATTTGACACATTCATTGAATCCGCATTCTGTTTGTCTGCGCAATTGATTGAAAAACCTAAGAAGGTGCACGAAAAGTGACCATCCTATGAGATTTCTGGACATCTTGCTTTGCTGGAAAAAATATAATAAATTATTTGTAAAAGAAAGAGAACGCTCAATTAGTGTTGAACACTCCTGACAAGTCATTTGAACTTCGCTGTCCTATCTTGAGGTGATAACAAATTTTCAACTATTGGCGAAAGTAGAGGACGTAAATTCTAGATAATTCTGTTGTGAGAACTCATTTTCAAGTTGACCAGAATTATTGATTTATTGGCATATTAAAGAAATGTGTTCAACCGTATCTTTTTCAAAACGTTATCTCCATACCGGACATAAGTTAGTAAGTATGGACTCTACATAGATGTTGATTTCAATGCAATTCAGTACGCTTGTTTACTCTCATTATTATCATCAATCGTGCATGAAAATAATTAGATAATAGATTAAGCTAAACAACAATTCAATGTCATATAGAAGTCACCATTTTCTTGATACACGATCACAAATGACGAATGTCAGAAAACATCAATTTTATAAAAAAATATAAGTTTGCAATTGTTTTCTTCATCCTGTTTGTATCATATAAAACTATTATTCATCAGATTCTAAGTAAGTATTTACAGGTTACGAAACTACTGTGGTCATGGTTGTATAGCATGTCAAGTCCTGAGAAATACTCGCGAACAATTCACAGAACCTTCCATTTAGTTTGTAGTATCAATGTTGCAGCATTTTTAGACGACGTTTCTCAAGCATTGTTGCAGTTCGCACATATATATCTCTCTTTTATGGTCAGACTCTTTTTGACAGTATTTAAAATTGCTCAAGTACACAAATTTAAGTTCCACTGTTTTTCAAGCATTCTTGCAATTCATGGATACAAATTTCGCAAAACTTACAGGATATAATGTACTTTGCTCTTTCAATCTTGTATTACTTTTGTATTATATGCAATTTTTTTTATTGCAACAAAAATTGTAATTTCATGAACGATTCACTACTGATTATCAGTTTCAACAAATTTGAGAATCCAATGTATTTTCCATACACTGTAATGCCCTGTATTTACAGATTCCTAATAATTGGAAACCTTAATATTTTACTTACTTTTAGTTTTCCACTTTAGAGAAGTAATTATTAATTATTAGCAAAATAATACAAATAATAAAAACTAAATACATAATGGTAAATAAGTAGTAATTAGGAATGTAATTGAACTGGTTTTAAAAATGTCGATTATATTCGTCGGCTAAATTCCAAATAAGATTTATCTAATCAATGAGTAAACTTATGGATAGTATGAAAGCCGAATATTAAATTTTACCAAAAAAGTAAAGGAAAGGATAATAATATGACCATAGCAACCAAAGTTCAAAGATTTTTAATTTTACATAAAATATCGCACAGGTTAATACATCATTTTCAACACTATTCTTGTTAAAAAAATCTACATTTATATATACATTTGATACACATATGTCACATGAATAAAAATGTATGACAGTAACAATTGGCACTACATCATTTCAGATTGGTTCAGTCATAGGAGAGAATCCGATAAATTTTTATCAGTGTCAAAGTTTTTTCAATTATACTGAACTGTTATTCGAGTTGCAATGTGTTCGATTCTCTTGATGTTCCTCCTCTTGATATCGGGTTTCGTGGTGATACAAAGTCGCAAAGTAAAATGATGGGATGGTCTCCAACCCTCAACATATAGTCTCTAATCATCTCAATTAGCTTAAAAACACAATCGCTTTATCGGGTTATCGTATAAAATTATATCGGGTATCGGGTTTCGTGCGGTGATACAAAGTCACAAAGTAAAATGATGGGATGGTCTCCAACCCTTAACATCTATAGACTCAAATCATCTCGATTAGCTTAAAAACACAATCGCTTTGTGATTAGCCAAGTTATTTGATAAATTTCGACAGAACACGATTTGAAATTTAAAAGTGTGTTACCATCTAGAAAAAGCTAAAAATTTGCTCTTGCTTTGTGTTTTAAAACTTTCTTAAAAATGCACTATCAAAATAGAAAAGAGCTGATTTTGGTAATTTCATACTAATTTATTTTACTAGGTTAGTTTAGGGCCGATATCACCATTAGTTACAGTAAAGTTTTGCATTTAAGCTCCACTTTATATCCTCAGATCACATTAACTAAAGTTTATTTATTAATGGCAATACCGGCCCTTAGGGGCTCCAGCTAACTGGAGCTTAAACTCTCAGAATACTCGGTGTAGTAAATTACCATTATACCTACTGCAATTTAAGTCCACAGCTTATTTCTTCAGTTTAAATTAATCTCAGGATACATAAATTGCAGTTTTTTAAGCTATGCCGCAGTATATAAAGTAATATACCACATTTCCCAAAGTGGAGCTTAACTAAACTGAAGATTAAACTAATGGCAATATGGCCCCTTAGTACAATAATCTAAGGGGAAGGACTGAAGGAGGAAACGTTATTGCTGCGAATGATTTCAAGGATGTCTCTCAATTTTTCAACAATGCCAAGACTATTATGTAAAACTTAACAAAACTGCAAATTTTTTACCCGACACCAGCATGCGGATTTCTGAAACTAAATGACCGAAACTAAAAACAAGTCACTTGAGTCACATGACACGATAGACGATGTCAGGAATCAAACCTAGGTATCTCGAATTCATTCCACTAAATTGTATGAACAAGGATTTTGTTTCAAAGTAGTTATCAAAAATCATAAGAACTGAGCAAGAATATCGCTGATATGACGCATTACCATATGCGTGTATCTATCTTGTTTTGGCAGCATTTAAACTTTAAGCTCATGCATATTATTTCATGTTCATCTCTCTAATGACTAATTACACGGTCATTAATTAGCAACACAATACGTATAGAAACACCTTGGGAAGGACGATCATGTGAGCGAGCAGTCTGAATTACACTCATCCAAGGTAGTTACAGATAGTCACAGCTTATGATTTCCTCTTAGTCAGAGCTTCAATATTTGTTCAGACACAGTCCTTCAACTTTTTAGCTTATATACAAGAAAAAGTTATCCAGACAAGAAAAAAAATATCTGGATTAATAACCCCAAAATATTTTTTTAATAATAATAAAAAATTAAACGATTTATTTGATAAAATAATGAGTTTGGGGAACGGGTTACATGTTTCTAAAGTCCAGAGCTCGAGCCCCGGTTCGTCCGGATATTTTTGATATTACACTCTTAATTTTGACCCATATATTTTCAGACATCTATAAATGTATGTACCTCTACTGAATTAGGTATATTTCAAAAGCATTAAAAGCAGAAAATATTAGGAAGTGTAAAAAAATCAGATCGATCTGAAAAAAGTTGATCAAATAAAACGATGTTTAGTAAATACACTAAATGAATCATTAAAATCTGTCCAAATTACCATTGAACCAAAAACCGTGTGTATTACCTCAGTATTGTAACAAAATGATAAAAACAAAAGGTAACGGTACTCCCTTTAACCTAATGATAAAAGAAATGGGAGTTACCTAGTAGAAATGTGATAATAATGCTTTAACACTTTCTTCGCTGCATAACTAAACCTGTCAAAGTCCTGTGCGATTGTCACACGTGAAGTATGACCTCATTATATTCCTCAAACAACAAACTGTCTTCATGACATGAATACCTTTAACATTTTTAATTTTAACTTTTCACTTTCGAACAAAAATTTCTAGCACGCAATCAATAATATTGACAGTATTTTCATTTCAAAGTGTTGGTCCGTCAAACATTTTACCTTTGATTTTCAACAATCTTGACTGATTTAAACTTTAAATTATAATATTTGCGAAAGCTTTGTTAGTACTTTATAATACTCTCTGTGGTAATCGAACAAGTTTCTTCCGATTGAAAGTCCAGTGCCTTATATCTGGATTAATATAAAAGACCAAGAGATTTTTTTTATACTAATTTCTACTCTTATTCTACTTTTTGTCTTGAGCTGTTTCGTATGGTTTTACTATTAACCTGACTTTTTAAAAGGTGCAGTAATTGTGCTCCAGGCCTTCGTCAGGGATGAGGAGATGTGTTGTAATTCATACCAAAGATTAATGAAACCTTGCCACATACAACTATCAAAAAATATTCGCCTCTAATTACATTATGATACTATTAGGTACATATTCTTGATTGTAGTTTAAATTTTTAGCCTACTAGAAAACTCATGGAAAATGTACTCATGATTTTGGACTTAAAATGCTCTTAAAACCTCAAGAGCAATGATAAAATATGGAAAATTAAATGTAATTTTTTTAGAATTAGACAGCCGTTCGAAAATATAAGGTTACCGTTCAAATAAGAGAGAAAAAGAGTAAAAAGGGGTAAACACTACCATGCAAATACGAGCTTATTTGGGCGGTAAAAGTGGAACTTCAATCAATAATATATTTGTATCACTGTAAGGGGCAATGATGTTATGTAGTTGTATATTGTAAGGTTTTATAATTTACATTAATTACAAATAATTCTAAGCACCATGGCATGGAACCCTGGATCCACTTTAAACAAGATACTATGTATAAACGAAGATAAACAGCATAAGCTCCGCTCTCCGTTGTTAGTAAACTAACATTGTATCGGCAACAACCAATCACGTGTCAGTGATTGCACGCTAATCCGCTTAATCCCAAGTTTTAATACAAGCCTTTCATATCGATCAAAATTGAATTTTGCAGCCCCTGGATAAATTGTATCCTTTACATCTTGTTTCTGTTTTAGAATTGACAAATTTGATTAGTTTAGACAAAACGTATTTATAAACCGATTAATACCTAATTTGAAACTTACAATTTTTCCGAAAATCATATACAACGGCAAGTGTACACTAGGTTTCTATTTCTGTCATGTGAATTTATTTGAATTTATTTGTATGTTAATATTTATTAATCGTTCTTAACAGGTTTTGCTTATTAGGTAAAGTTATGTTGGAGGCTAAGAAGATTGCAACTAATAAGTATGTGGTCTCGACAGAAAAAAAACTGGGAGAAAAAATACAAAATTTATATGAAAATGTTACTAACTAAAATAACTTGCAGATAGAACGTTTATGGGTTGGATCAAACGAAATTATTCCTGAAATTTCTCACCGGCTGAGTTTGACTTGATAAACTATGACCATTTCTTTCGTGATGGAAATGTGATGGAAAGCGATTTCCTTCAATTAGGGATGGAGAAAATATCGTTATATCGCTCGTTTGTTCGTTCTATGAGTATCTATCTTACGTTGAATATCGATGCATCGATATATTTTAAATATCTTTATATTATAGAAATATTATATGAAATAAATATTATTACATTATCTTAAATTTTTATAAAATTTTATTATACTATATTTATTATTAAAATTGTATTCAATAATATATATTTTATATTATTATAATAATATCATCGATATATCGTTATCGATACCTACAAAAAAGTTATCAATATTCGACATCAAAATCCAATGTCGCCCCAAACAATATAATCGCATTTTTATCACTTTCTCAGAGCTTGACAGTTCTCTCAAGTCCTATCTGGAACATACAGCTAATAGTAATTTATATGTCGTTCATAAAACCTGCTGTTCAATAATCGTATGAATTCAAAATGACTACTTTAAAATATAATGCTTGGGATACCTGCAAGCAACTTAATGTTCTAACTCACAGATCAATGCATTATTTTACACGGTAGTTGATTCTAATTTATTTTAATAACACTTGTAATGTAAACTATTCTTTGATTGTTTCCAGTTGGCTTCCCAGAGGAATTACGCCTACTTTCAGCGAGCTGTTTGGCAGATTCTTCACAAAGTGAATCAATCAAGTATTGACAATATTGAGTTGCGAAGACAAGTGAAATTCCTCTCCGTCATCGGTCCAGCCGCTTTGCCTCCAGATCTTCTTGACAGGGTACATTTAATTACATTTACATAAGACGTATTCAACCAAAACAACGGTTTTCATAACCTTATCAATATTCTGTTTGATTGATTAATATTTAATTGGTTTTCGTTTGCAATTAAGTTTGTATTTAAATTGAAATATAAATGATTCAAGAAATGAGAATTTATTTTATATGAATTTCATTTTTAATGGAGTTTGGACGTACTCCTTTGCCATGAACTGTTTATATATTCATAAGACTCATGATGATAAAAGAGCACATTTCATTTTATTATTAGTGAAGTGGGTAATTTATGTAAAAAATTATAAGCCTTAATGGTTTTATGCTTTAAAGTGCCTGCTTTAAAAGCTTTTTCAGAGAAATTTCAATAAATGGAGCCTGTACAACAATGTTAACAACATTTCCTTTTGTAGAGATCGTAATTACAAATTTGGTAATTTGGTAATGTTTGTTAATTTTTTAAGTTTAATGTAGGTTTCATTAAAAATATGTTTGATTTCTTTATACAATTTGAAGAAAGCGTTTTTAATTCTATAAAATACAGTCTTTATTATAAAAAAAAATGATTGAAAGGGGAAATCGTATATTTCTTCCTGAAATCGTATATTTTCTTGCAACTCTCTGTCACAATGAAATGATTGTTTGTTTTGATTTCAGTACAATAAGTTGATTGACGACATGCTGGCTATTTACAACAGTGCGACGATCTGCGCCTACAACGAACCCTTCAACTGTGGACTGCGATTAGACCCAGGTAAGCACTTACTGACATCTTTCCACATTCCCTGATCGACAACCAACACTTCGTCTAACAGTCGAAAATATGTCTTCCGATCAATCAGAATATTTTGAGATCAGTTGGGTGTCGATCAGTATGATTTTAGATCAATTGGTGTTTCAATCAGTTGACGGCATTTTTTTCGAATGGCATAAATTTCTTCTTACAAGAATTGTTTAGATTGAGCTGAAATTTCTGGTTAAATGTCTGGAGAATTATTGCCGTTTAATTTGCAATAAAAGTTAGTTGCCGTAAAATAAGTACACGCAATAGAGTAATTTAACAGAATGAGTTGTGAAATGATAGATTTTAACTTGTTATTTATATGAGTCTAAGATGAAAGATTATGAGCAATGAAAGTGATTTGTAAAATATGGCGCGAGGGTGTGAAGGAGGCGGCTTCACCATCTCTTTGAAAAGAGTCAAGCATTTTATTAAAGATGCTGGAATTCACATTCACATTAGAACAATGTTCGATACACCTAAAAAGTAGAGAGCCTATATACTAAGTACCCAGATCCTACGTGTATCTATGGAATCATGGGAAATTTTCAAGAGAATTTCAAAAAGTATTCAACTTTTTAATCTATTGATTCATTCTACGTGTCTATGACTTAAATGATATTCTTGTTTTAAATTTCGTGATCGTGTTCGTAAAAAAAACGCATTTGTAGTTTTTGTTTTATTGATCAGTTCGTACGTTATTGAAGTTATGTATATGAAAAGCAACCCGAAGGCAATTTCAATAGTTCTTGAGGTGAGCTTAAAAACTAGTCATTCTTCCTCTCTTCCAATCTTATTTGTAATGGTGACAATACTTGTTGTCTTCAGCCTTCAGTCAATTTGCAATTGATATAGCTTGGCTGTAGACTGCTCTGAATGTAATGATAATTCTTCACATTACAGCATGCCACCCATAAACACCTTATAGATCCTACTAAGATGTCTATGATACCACCACCATTCACCACTTGTACACTTGGCACAACACAAATTGATCGTTCAATAAATCTGATTGACTGATAAATGTTAGATCACACCACCAGAAGTCAGTCCAAGCGATATCCTTGTCTCCCTCTAGTAGGTGATCTCACATTTCAATGACTTAAGCAATAACAAGTTTTTATTGGTATGGGACATGACCAGCAGTCATTCAAATTTCTTCACAATTTGTACATCGAAGCTCGATAAGTGACCTATGTTTAATGATGTAGCTATTTGTCAACAGAGGGCTAACTTGAAAAACTGTATTGTTTACCTCACCCCCAGATAGATCACACAGATAAGTAAATGTTATGTCGAACCACAGACATCAGTGTTGTGATTGAGCTGGCGGTTGGTTTGTTTACATCAGCTGCTTTTATCTGGGGTTTGACGGTCGAGGTGGATTTCACGTCAGTGTGCACCTGATGAAAAAGATAGAAACATCTTCGAAATATTGTGTGGTTTTATATTTTAATTGTTTGACGACACCGGAGTTAGTCCAAAGATTGTTGTGTGGTCTTATTAAATAACTATGGGTCCAATTATCGAGATCATCTGTACGAGTGGATGCTGTAAAGGGTGAATAAGTATAAGATTCAGAGACGTTTTATATGATGGAATCAACCTTAGATCATTATGAATCAACACAGAATCAAGACTATTGCCTTGCTTAGACTTTGCTTCTTCGACACAAGTGATATGTGTACACATAGTATTCTGGTGTTTACTTACCTATTGTGTGGTGCAGAACTGACGCTGATTATGGCGAGGAGTCGGGACTGGGATGAACTTCAACACGTCTGGGTGGAGTGGAGGAGGAAAAGCGGTCAACAAATCCGAGATCTTTACGAGCAACTTGTCGATGTCAGCAACCAAGCAGCACACATCAATGGTACGTAAACAACATCGAATTATCAAAGGAAACTAAAAAAACACACTTAGATTTACGTGACAGTTCTATCTGACTGAGGTTTTTCGTGGTTCCCCTCAGTCGAATAATTACACCGTCTCTTTCCCACGTTCCATCCGTAAACCCATGCATGACCTAGTTGCAGTGTAGGTAGGGGAGGCCGGTACATAGTGGGACAGATTTCTTATTATTGCTCTAGTTTGTTTATTATTTTAATATTTTGAAATTTTGAATAGCCAATAGTTGCGCACCATAAATTAGAATGCATGTGCTATTTTTATGAAATTTTAATATCTACAGATAAGAAATTAATTGCGTTGTCCCACTATGTACCGCTGTCCCACTATATACCGCTTTCCGGTACATACTGGGACACTGCTGGTACATACTGGGACAATGCTATTTTTCTAGGGAAATACTATGGAATAATTTTTGAAACAAGTGACATGTGATTTATTATATCTGATGTATTTACTTATAGGTAGGTAATTAGTCCGTTTTAATCCCGTCATTAATCCACCGCCTTCGAGGAATTTTCGGCATCTTTTTTCGGGGAAAAAAATATATGTTAAAAGATTAATTTAGGTCCATTAAAATATTTGGTATGAATTAAAACAATTAACTACTTGTATCAACAAATAATTTAAGACCCACACAAAAGTTATGAACAGAAATATAGCCCAGTGGTACATAGTGTCCCACTATGTACCGTTCTGACTGTCCCAGTATGTACCGTTTAACAATATATTTAGTTTTATTTTTTCAAATATGAAGGCAGGTGAAGAGAGCATTCATCAATAAACCTACCTACTTCATGTCAATTGAATACACATCATAACCATACGTTTAAACTAGCCATAATAAGTAAGAGAAAAAAGTTATCAAAAACATTGTAAACACAAAATTTCTACATTTTGTAAAACTGATATTACAAGTGGAGTATCTCAATTATTTCAAATACAAACATATCTTGAAAATATGTCCAGGAGATGTGATTTATTGTGCTGACATCAATTATGCATCTTCACCATTTTTTTTCTTGACCACAAGGCGAGAAATTCAAATGTCCCACTATGTACCGTGTCCCACTATATACCGGCCTCCCCTACCTATATTTACAATAAGTACCTTAATATTAATTACATTCTAATATAATTCTCTATTATTCGGAGAGTAAAATTAACAAGACAATATTATGATCTTATAATCCGATGTACTATTTATGCAAATATAGGGGGATGTTTAAGGGGGAATAATTAATATTCGAGTGAACAATCTACCTACACACATTATGCATTTCTCAAGGAAGTTAAATCACATGCAAACTGAAATACTTGGGAACAAAGGATGCTGATCAAGGAAACAGCATTTTGTACTCTTTTACTCTTTAGTCTTTTGATCTCATTGATTCAAACTTTGTTCAAACATACATAATGAACTGAATCAAGTCTGCTAATAATGAAGTCTCAAGTCCTAAGCAGAACATGAATAACTATAATTTAGAACATCATATAAACCTCTCCTTTGTCTGGAATTTGCATCCAGAAATACCTACTGTAAATAAGTAGAAACTGGATTACTTATTCGTTTGTCAAATACAATATTTTTTAAGTGTCATTATCCAGAATGTGTTTGAGTCAAGTAAAAAACAGTGGTGAATTTAGGTGATTTATTGATGATGTAATTTTAGTAACTGTCGTATTGTACTATTGTAGGTATTTTAATATAATCTAAATACGGAACTATTATAGTCTGTATAGCTATTTGAAGTGTTTTTATTAGAGAGATTATTAAAATATGAAAATGTTCACTATTTGGTGAATAGCGTACGAAAGTACGAAAAGGGCAAAAATAGCGATTTCTATTTACTGTTAAATTATTGGAGTATTAAGTTAAGCATATCGTAAATTATTGATTGAATTGAAGTGGTTTTCTCGTCCAACGTTTCCTCCAGACTACAGCCAATCTGGCTTTGTGATAATTAAAATTTAGTTCGTAGGAAACGTATATTTTATTTAAATTGAAATAACAAAGTTTAAACTCAAACTGAACTACATCAAAACTACAACATTTGCATTAGTTTTAGATCATAATTAAAACATGTGTAATTGAGCTACGGAGCATGTTGGCTCAGGCAATAACGCTCTTAACTTGCACTCCAGAAGTATCTCTCGGTATACCATTCTGACTCTTTTCCTTGATTATCTCAGTCGAGCTAATAGGCCACGACCATTCTGACTCTTTTCCTTGATTATCTCAGTTGAGCTAATAGGCCACGACTATCTCCTTAACCATTACTTCCGCTTTCATCATCATCGTCGTCATCATCATCATCAACAACTCTCAATCATCTTCAATATTCTTCGTCCGTCCCATTAGCTTCTGCTGAACAGTGTGACGTCACCTCGTCACCTCATCCCTCAGAATGACTGTTAATCATTCCATTATCTAATTCCAACTTTTACTCTCTCTTCCCAACTTTGCTTTTGCCAACTTGTCTTTCCCATCCCTTGTTTGTTCTCTTCACAATTCTGTCCCATTCTCTCAACATGATCATTCAATTGGCTTCTTCTTTTCTTCAAATAGTACCTACTCATTTTTATCGTCCAAACCACAGGTATCTGTCACATTTTCATATCTTGTAGAGTAAGACTGTCTTACCTTTGAATATTAAATCCTTTTAGTGTATATTCAAAGGTATTACGAAAGATATTATTAAAACTCACGTTATCATCTTTGATCTTACTCTATCAACTACCAAGCCAATAGTTCTCCCCACAGTTCTACGAGTTTTACTTCATCTCATAATAAAAATGTACTGCACAATGAATGAATGTATACTCACTCTTTTTCTGCTCAGGTTTGAGGGACTTTGCCGACTACTGGATGTTCCCCTACGAGACGCCGACATTCAGATTCGTCGTCGAGGACGTCTGGGAGCAAGTACGACCACTGTACGAGCAGATGCACGCGTACGTACGACGGAAGCTGCGTGATCTGTACGGTCCAGAGAAGATCAACCGACAAGCTCCGCTACCAGCTCATATACTTGGTAATTATTCATCATGCCAACGTGGGATATTAGTTGTACAGTGAGAATTATAAGGGTGCTAATGTATGAAAATGTAGTGGCTGTTTAATTCAAGATACGAGGCGACAGTTCCTAATGCATGTTTTCAACAAAACAATACTATAAAAGCTAAACCATGTTTTAAGTAATAAAAGTTTATTGTACGCTGTGTACATTCATTAAAAATTTTGACTAATATTCTAAATAAAAAGCTGGGAACTGTATAACTTGAGATATACATGGTTTAGCTAATAGCGTCACATCTAGGCGTATCTAATTTTGAAGAGACTCTAGAGTGCAAATTTGTTTTAAGTTTATTTTCATGTATCTCGGAAGGTCATATAGTATTTACACCCTCATGGGTATTTTGGGTATTCTAGACCACTATTCAAATTGTGTAATAATTATACATTAACAAATTAACAATTGCTTATGGGTGTGGGAATACTTATATCGTGTGCCGACAAAACGCTTCTGGTAGCTTCAAATTATCTATTTCATTAAAATTATAGTTAAATTTCACACCACTTTCCAATATATGTTCCTATACTTGTAAGATGGTTTGGATATTATAATTAAAATTATTAATAATTAAATTATAATTATTATTAAAGGGCTTGAAATCATTTTCATATTGTATAGACAATTTACTTTGTAGCATCCTACGTGTTGCAAAAGTACACTTTTTGTGTCTTACATCTCATCACGGTCAATAGTAATGTAGCTTTAATTTGCATTAAGTGAATTCCTGGTGGTCAAATAAACGTGGCAGCACTTCTCTGCTATAGCAATCAGATGTGCAAATAACCGTGCACATTAAATTATTCATCAATTACATTAGTGATCATTTCATGCCTTGCATTTGATACATATCTTATTCAACATTAACATTTATTACATTTTGCCATATTACTGGTTTGTTGTCAATATTAAATTTTTGAAAGCATTAATAATAATGACTGTTTAATTTTCCAGGAAACATGTGGGGACAATCCTGGAGCAACATTCTGGATATTACTATTCCCTATCCAGGCAAGAACTTCCTGGATGTGGGACCTCAAATGGTAGAGCAGGTATGTAGTAGTGTATAGACTGTAGTGTAGTGTTGTAATGACTTAGTATATATGCTACACCTTCATACACAGAAGCTGTGCCGGTTGCCTATACACAGTCAGAAGAGATTGTGCTTGAAGTTTGATCTAAAGAATTTGAATGTACGATGAGTGGGTTCGGTCCTCTTGACAAATTTAGGGACTGCAGGTCTGAACTAAATACATTAATTTAATCGTACCTTACTCAAATTTTAGATTTATTCAGTTTTTTTATTATGTAGATTACAGTGATGGAATTATGAGAATGATTCATTTTGATTTGGCTGAGAAGAAAATTTATCAAAAAATTTAGTTAATCAAAATTTGGAGTTGTTATGCATTAAAATGCATTTATATAGAATATAAATCACTGATCACTCAGAAATAGATGTATGAATTGCATAAAAAGTAAAACACTCGTAGTAAACTTCAAGTAAGATTTTGTTACGAAAAGGACACTTACTTGCATTTTTGCTTATTACATAGTAATAATATTTCAAAAATGAAAATACTGTACAGCTTGTTGAGAGCGACTTAAATTCTGTTAATTGTTTTCTAATGAATGTTCTGCCGGATTACTTGCAGGGCTACACACCACTGGCGATGTTCCGATTGGCAGAAGAATTCTACGTGTCTCTGAACATGAGCGCAATGCCGCCAGAGTTCTGGACCAACTCCGTCTTCGAGGAACTTCCAGATCGATCTGTGATCTGTCAGCCGTCGGCCTGGGACTTCTGCAATCGCAGAGATTACAGGCAAGCGGAAGGAGGCACTCAAAATAAAGATGAACTCGATGGTTTTATTTAAAAAAAGAAATCTCTGAATTATATATCGTTTTGCATTCTGCTCGTATCTGACGAATGGCAACAAGAAGGGAATACAAAAAGTTTGATAGATTACATACTAATTTAAATGATATACAAACTCTCAATACTTTTTCGAAAGTAATCTATTTGTTTATTGCAATCAAATAATGATGCGATGATAGCTAATTTAGCTAAAATAGTAATTAAGTGTACTTTTAATAGTACTGTACTTTCCACTGTACTACTACTGTTACTGCTGTACTTACGGTACTTACCAAATTATCTACCAATCAGGTCATCTAGATTTCACCTTGATTAAGATGAAATGCATTTAACTGAAATGTATTGACGTATTTTACAATGCTGATCAAAATTCACAAAATTATATCATAATGCCGAATGATTATTATTTTGTAGGATTAATTATGATAAGTTAATGTAAAACACTGCCGCGAATATCATCATATATCAACTACCTACTTTGGACTCCTTACAGTCGCAAATATTACAAGATTCTTCTAGGCTTCAAGTCAGAAAAATAATAATAATAAACAAGCCTAAAGATAATCTCGTCTTATTTAATATTCCCAACAGAGCATTAGCAAGGAACCTCAAACCAGGAACCATCCGTTTCGCAAGTTCATTTACTCAAAAATCTCCGCATTCTCTCTCATCTTCGTAATCATCTTCTTCATTTCGTTCTTCGTTCTTCTTATCAACTTCTTCTCCGTTATATCTTCTCACATCCTTTATATCTCATTCATTTGCAACTATATTCAGCCTTTACATCTTTTGACACATTATATATGTAATGACGAGATATTATGCTATGGGACTCTTATGGCACTTTTGTGTGCATGTTTTTGTTTTCTTTTTGTATATGCAATGCCCAGGTCACACTTCAGCCAATTAATCTAAAAAAAAATACACAAACACTTATGTCAGGGCTGTCACAGATATAGATTTTGAACGAAATCCTTTGATTGGCTGAAAATTAAAATAAAACCGTTTGACAGATCAATTTCCATTTTGCATGGTTATTGCATGGCAACATTTTAGGTTTTTGAAAATTTTCAGGCAAATTTAATTTAAAATGCTTGTTTTGATATATTTGTCAAAGTTATTCAAAGTAGGTAATCAAATATTATCACTGCTCCTTTGATGCACTTGGTTCGATTGTCTCCTTGCATTTTCCAAATGATAGAGCAGCTACTTTCACACGAATATTAATTCGCATGCAATACGAATTGGCGCGTTTGTTAACGCGTTACACAGAGCGTTTTCTTTAGTTTAATAATATCTGTTTCTAATTTCAGAATCAAGATGTGCACTCACGTCAACATGAAGGATTTCGTAACGGCTCATCATGAAATGGGACACATTCAATATTTCCTGAACTACAGAAACCAGCCGAAAGTCTTCCGTGATGGCGCCAATCCAGGTATAATCACTCATACTTTTAAATCTCGTGGGAACAGCGAATTTGATCTTCAAAGTGATGGCATAATTTAATATTCAACTTGTTATAGTTCAGTAGAAGTATTTGGAAGAAACGTTTCAACTTTCAAATTAAGTTCACATTCACTGGGAGCGCCAAATTGAGATGAAAAAAAATGCAGTTAGATTAATTTCCTGACTTTTGTAATCGTAACTGAGACAGATCACAGTTTGACAAGTAGAAATTCGACACTCGATGATGTAAAAGTAAAAGTTGCAAAATCAATAAACTATTTGTGAAGGTATAGAAATAAGTATGATTTTATAGCAGATCTATTAAAATTGACATGATTATCGAATTTCTAAGAAATAATTTTGTTCGATTTTATCCAGTCTTCTGGCATACATTTTGATCCACATTAATGACAAAACCAGCTTGAACAAGATTCCATGCTGCAAAATTCCAATTTCATTTTATAAAACTTTATTTAAATTTATTCTGGAATCATAATGCTTGGAGTTTAATGAATTTTAATAGCTTTGAGTTTGAGTTTAATAGTTTCATTAAATAGTTTTACAGTTCAGAAGTTCAGTTCTTAAAGAAAATTATTCAATGTCTACTTCTTTCGAATTCCATATTCTTTAAAAATCATTCCTTTATCGAAAAACGGAAGAGAAGATGTCAAACAGCATTCTATTGTCAATATTAGATAATTATCAGTAGTTAGTTCTTCTTTCTTGAGGAATATAAATATAATATCACAATTTAAAGACTTTACACTCAAGAAATATTTTTATTGAGATAATATTTCGGTTTCTTACAAAAACCTTCATCAGTCATTACTTTATTACTTCATTACTTCATTACGTCATTACTTCATTAGTCATTATTGAGTGTAAAGTCTAATTGTGTTATTATAGATAATTATCGTTAAGGTTGTAACAATCTACAATAATCCTGATTCTAATATCCTGATTTCACTCTTCATCTCAGGATTCCACGAAGCTGTCGGCGAAGCAATTGCTCTGTCTGTGGCAACTCCTCGGCACCTCCAGAACTTGGGCCTGGTGCCTAGCTCTGTAGACGACACTCCACACAACATCAACTTCCTGTTCGCCATGGCTCTGGACAAACTCGCCTTCCTGCCTTACAGCCTCTCACTGGACCAGTGGAGATGGGATGTCTTCCAGAAGAAGATCAACAAGGATCAATACAACTGTCATTGGTGGAGTCTTAGGTAATTCATGTCACATTTGAAAATAAACAATTATATTAATGAACAAAATTGATGTTTTCATACCTTTTTGGTACAAATAGGACCATTTCAGCAAATGACGTTTCATAATTAAGCTCAGATTGTAAAACTACACGTAATAAAAACATATTAAGTTATTTGAAAATAATGAACGTCAATTAGAATGAAAATTTGTTGATTTTCAACCAATTTAACAAAGTTAATTTTTGTAACAAATCAGTACTACTCGTTACGGCGAAAACATACAAATAGTTTAAAACTTTGTAAAATTGTTCAACAAAAAATTATAATTAAAATATAAAATTACAATGAGTAAGAATAAAAATTATGAATATGAAATCTCCTAGCACTCATAAGAGGACTCACATTCAAAGTAGATAATAATCCCCCACCTTGAAAGTATTATCGAGGTGTGAAAGAATTGAGGAAGCCAGACGTGGATGTCGAGGAAGCAAAGTCTGGCCCGACAAGCCGGTTTTTTCCGAGAGAAGACTGCGGGGCAACTTGCACCACGTGGTCCGCGAAGTGTTGGAAACGAGGCTAGATTATTATTATTATTTAAATAATTGAGTAAGAGATTCCTTACAACTCCTTTTACTGTGTCCAGTATTTTTTTGTTTATTTTTGACATGTCATTATTAAACCAAGTAATTACTCATTTTAAAAATACTCCTTTGAAAAAACAATTAACATTGATTTAATAATATATACCTACATAATTTAAACATCAATTTCTTTGTCAAATTTCGTTTGTTTGATTATGACGTCCAAACCCCCCTTAATGCATTTCATTACCACGGTGTAGAATCAAAAATTAGTTTTTAATTAAACAAGAATCTATTTAACGGAACTTCGGTGGTTATGTAATATAATCCAAACATCAAATTATACTAATGAAATATACAGTAAAAAATCATTATGTGATCGGAAATATTAGTAATACTCCGGAAGGAAGTAAAAAAAGCTGCCTTTTGAAAGCTATTCAAACAGACATCAAACTTTAACTTGAAAATGCGGATTGATAGGTACAAGTACAACTCTCACTAACTAATTGATTCTCAGATCACTATTTTATCGTTTTATTTGTCCAACTAAGTGCTCAAAAGAAGATCAAAGAACATTTCTGTATCAAGTTTGATCAGCCAAAACTCGTTCGTGATATAATATTTTATATATAAATAATTACACGGTTAAAATAAAAACACATAAAAAGTGTTAATTAGTAGATAAAATGAAGAACTAAATACATCAATTATTAGGATTTGTAATTATGTATAACATGTTAGATCATACATAATAACATGAGGCCAAAGTAATGATAAATGACGGTTCTTTTGACAGACCTGGCAGCAGAAGTTTAGAAAGAGAGAGTGGCCAGTCAGGCCCAATTACAAGTTGGGCATGACACAAATTAGTAACTGGATTAAGTTTTTATCGAGTGTGCGATGTTAATTATAATCATTTTAATATGATTTTCTCAAGTTCCTCATTACGTAAATTTGTACGATGAGAATATAAAAAATTGCATCTAGTTTTCAAATGAATAGAATGTGAACCTGATATAAAAGAATGAGATGATTGATATATATCGGTAATTATTTTCAGAGAGAAGTACACTGGCGTGAAGCCCCCACTTCTTCGATCGGAGATTGATTTTGATCCAGGCTCCAAGTATCACGTTCCAGCAAACATTCCATACATTCGGTGAGTAATTCAAACTTGAAACTTACTAATTAACCCGAGATTTCTCGAACGCGTGATGATGATGATTGATGACTAGTTAGGTTATTGTGAAATCTGCTGAATGCATTAGAAATCTCTTACAATCAGATCGTGCCAACGTCATTAGCGCGAATTATAATAAAAGAAGTTGCATTATTCTAAGTAGAAATCTTTCCTGTCAAAAGACATCCGCACTTACAAATCTTCAATTTCATTGTAATTGGCAGGAAGGAAAAATGAAAGGGTATGAGACAATTTGTTACTTTTATAGTTTCATTTATTTTGCTTACTAAATACATATAAAAAACATAGAAAAATATACATATAATTTCCTAACAATCAGATTCGCGTCTACAAAGTTGGAAATATCATTCAAGACTAGGTTGATAAAAATGGTAGTGGTTTAGAGATTCTTGCTAGGCAGCTGACGCTATATACCGACTCTCTGGCAAATTTCGTTGTCCATATATTTTGTTCTGACAACTACTTAAAACACAATTTATACCAATTAGCCAAAACATGAGCTATCAATGAAGAGGGTAATGTACCACTGAAAACACCAGAGAGAGAGGTGTGTAATGCTGAATAGTTTAGTGATATTCACCACCATACGAGGAACCACCGCCATACGACGAACCACCGCCATACGACGAACCACCGCCATAACCGCCGCCGAAATCACCGCCGCCGAAGCCGCCTCCGTAGCTGATGGCGCCGTGGCTCTCGCCCCCGTAGCCTCCCTCGATCTCGTGGTGTCCTTGGTGTTCGTGATGGTCGTGGTGGTCGTGGTGCTCATGCACCTTCACGGGGATGTGAACGGGGACCTTCACTGGATACGGCACCTCCTTCTCCACTGGGTAGGGCACGACCTTCTCGACGGGCACCTTCACTGGGTAGTGAACCAACTTCTCGACTGGGTAGGGGATTTGCTTCACGACGTGGACGGGGTATGGCTTGGGAACGTGGACGGGAACGGGCCTATCAATGGGGACTTTGACGGCGTATGGGATTTCCCTCTCGACTGGGTAAGGCACGATCTTCTCAACTGGGTATGGAACCTTCTTCTCAACATGGACGGGGTATGGCTTATCAACGTGGATGGGGTATGGGCGATCGACGGGGACCTTGACGGGATAGGGGATCTCCTTGGTCACTGGGTAAGGCACGGGACGGTCAACTTTGACGGGGTACGGCTTGTCGATGTGGACTGGGTACGGCCTGTCGACGGGGATCTTCACATGGACGGGATAAGGACGGTCAACGTGTACTGGTACGGGCACTTTGACGTGCACGGGGTACGGCTGAGCTACGGGAACCTTGATGTGAACTGGGTATGGAGCGGGGACGTTCTTGGTGACGACGACGGTGTATGGCTTGGGTACGTCCACCTTGTACGGCTGTGGCACGGGAACCTTCACGTTCACGGTATAGGGTACGTGTTTCTCGACAGTGTAAGGAACGTTGTAGGGCCTGTCGACTGGAACCTTGACTTCATAGGGCACGTGCTTCTCGACGGTGTAGGGCACTGGCTTGTCGACGTAGACCTTGTGGGGCACGGGACGATCGACGTGAACCTTGACTGGGTAGGGAATCTCCTTCTCGACGGGATATGGGATCTCCTTGGTGATTGGTACGTGGACGGGGTACGGATGAGGCACATGGACCTTCTCTGTCAAGTGGACGGTCTTGTGAGAATGAGTGTGATGTCCGTGATCATCTCCACCGCCGAAGTCTCCGCCGAAACTGGCTCCTCCATGTCCGTAGCTCGATCCTCCGTAGCTAAGTCCACCGCCATGGCCGAGTCCACTGCTTCCACCATGGCCAAGTCCACTGCTTCCACCAAAACTGTGTCCACTGCTTTCACCAAAGCTGTGTCCACTGCTTCCACCGAAGCTGAGTCCTCCGCTTCCACCAAAGCTGTGTCCACTGTTGCCTCCATAGCTCAGGCCTCCGAAGCTGTCACCAAAGCTGCTACCTCCATAGCTGCCGAAGCTGCTGCTGCCTCCATAGCCAAGGTCGAATACTCCTCTCTTGTCCTGTTTCTTCTCGGGGAGTAGAGACTTCTCTTCTGTCTTCTGGCTCTCTTCTTTCTTCACATCTTCAACTTTCGCCTTCTCTTCCTCCGCGGAAGCGAGAAGTGCTACCGCCAAGAAGGCGACACAAATCTGGAAGAGAAATTGTGAAATCATTAATAATAACTCAGTGCATTCACACCTATTGTTGTGTGAATTTACAGAGGCAATAGAAATGAGTCATTAGAAAATAATTATGGATAAAAGTGGCCAACTGTTATGAGTCTGCGTTTTGAATAGATGTGTTCTCACAGAAAAGAACATCTGTAATGATTTCCTACATAACGAAATGCTATTACATTCGCGATGGCAATGATTTGCAAATGAACCAAGATTAAAAAGTATCTGTGTAATAATCTCTAATAATATAATCAAACCGGTTAAATCACTCTCAATACTTGACGATATTGAATACAATTGATTGAGGCTGTAATGTCTCAAAAGAAGAGCTATTTCCAATGACAATTCGTTGCCAAGTTCATGCTAAGATTGAGCGATGACAACGTGAAATTTATTTGTGTGACTGGAACCAATGTCCTCTCACTTGATTTCACATGCATTTTAACTGTTTCGAAACTGAATTTTTATGTAAACACTGACCTTGGCTATGAAGCAAATACATTTCAAGTTTATATTTAAATTTTGATTTAATTATAATATTTGCAAGCCAATCTAATTATTAATTTGCAAAATATCCTCAATATAATTAATTAAACATACTAGATTCCTAGATTCCACTACGTTGCGTTTACGTTAAAGAGTTTTTTTTCAAAAGAAAATCCCTATAAATTCAAAAGTTTGATATTACTAATTATTAATTTCTTTTTTTGGTAACTTACCGTTATCCTCATGTCTAGGCTATGAGTAGTTGTATCTAGACTTGATCACTTACGACTGGATGCTCAATTCGAAACGACGCACACTTTATATACCGTTTGCACCGCTACAGGACTTTCCCTCCACAATGATATTGCAATGCAGAGCTAATGCAGACGGTGCATGAGGTACCCACCACCATCTCACATCCTTTTCCTACTCCTTCAAAAATCAACCTTCCCCACTACATTCGCTCACTGCTTCCTCCTGTAACATGGCTCAAATCACGAGACCATATTTGAAAGTTTTTTCAAATGTCGTTTATTATTCTTAAAATTTTAAGCTGTAAATTAATTCACTAACCGATTCTAGAAAGTGAATATGTAACAGTAGCAAAAAATGATGTGTTTTTGCGTTAATCATTTATGAAGACTTTGCATTAAGGATATCCACATTGTTAAAATATATTGAATGTCAATATCAATAGGTCGTTGAGACTCCAGTATTACAGAAATTGCTTATTAATATTCATAATAGCACGCTTTGATGTACAAAACCGAGTCACCAGGCTAGAAAACTTGTTCTCCGACTTCAATTAACTAAGAATGTGAATTAGATAACTAGAGATTAAATTATAAATTTTTGCGTTGAAGCTTCAGTGTCACTATCACTATTAAAGAACAATTAATATCATATTATAATAGTTCAATTCTTGAATTTGCATATTTGTTTTAAACATGAAGAGTCCAATAAAATCTTAATCACTTCGTTCACATTTTTAATGGTGATTTCTTAGCACGAATTTTAAAGAAATTTAGGAATTAAGTCGATGTTTGAAGTAATAGAAGATGAGAAACAGACTGAAAAGGATTCAAATTAATTAATATGAGTTTCATATTAACGCTTGGAAAAATCAATAATTTACTGCTATTTTTTATAAATATAAATATTTATTTTACCTTAAATAATGTACCTATTGAATTCATTCGAAATTACATTAATTTGGTTCAATAAGTTGCATATTCGTGTAATGTAGAATTATATTTCAAGAATTTCAAGAAGAGAACCGATTTTTATCAATGGAATAGAAGTTGTGCGACAAACTGAAAATTATTCAAATTACCTTTTACAATTTTTTTATAATGAGTTTCACGACTCCTCGCGACATATTTTGCCGTTTATAAGTAAAATTAGTATTTATTTCACCTTAAATAATTTATAAGCTTAGTTCGAAATTATGTGTATATGGTTCAACGCGTTGCATATTCTTATAATTAATAGGTATTTAATGAAAGGAAATCCAACAAAGGTTAATTTCACTTTAATTATCTGTGCAGCTATAGTTCAGGAAATTATTAATAAAATTATTTCACGTTCAATGGCTTGATATGATTTCCTGCCATCTCTAGTGCCTAATATTAGGGAATTCGCTTAAAACCGGTCTCAATAACTTGCAAGAGAACAAGAATCTCAGTTTGATTTTCTGTGTCGTTTCACATTTAACGAGATTATGAGTATGATTATGAATCCGTTTGATTCAATAAAGAGCACTTCTATGTGGTCGTATAAAGCGATTCAGCAACTCATTTATGATAAAATGTACATTTGAATTATTTTCATTCTAAATGAAGTACCCACTGAAAATGGTCGAAAGTAATATCATTTAGATATATCGGCATCAATGAATATTAAATTGCATAGAACGTTTCACAAACTTGTATTTTATTCAAATCACTCAATATTTCGCTTGCTTTCTGCAAGCTTCTTCAGAAGTTGACGTAAGAGTTTGACAGATATGTAAATTAAACAATTAAATTGAGACAATTAGAAATATCCAACAGGCCTACAAAATTATCAAAGACGTCATAAAGAAAAAGCATAAGGTATAGATAAAGCATGTTTAATATAATGTGAAATTTTATCTTGTCAACAGTTTCGATTCCTCTGTTAGCGTCTTCCTCATAACTATCAAATTATTTATACAAAATATTATGTAATTTTAATAAATATTATACATAACGAAATATCCCAATGGCTTACTTCCTAACATTTGAAGAGTCTGTACCACTAAACATGGGTTTACATTATTCAATCCAAATCACTTCATATATAAAAGAAGGATTTGTTATAACAAAAATACACAGCATTTATTAGCTATACTGTTATTAGCTATATTAGCTATTAGGTGGTCAGCTGAAATTATCAAGCAAGATCATTTTCCTTTCTTAAATAGAATTAATGTACATTATTGAGCGAGCGTCTCCATTCTGCACTTTAGGACACTTTCTCTGTTTTTGTGTGTGTTTTGTGTTTGGCCCGACGCAAGATAGGTAGAATATAGATCTTGGGCCCGACGTCACAGGCCAAAATATTTTTCCGATCGAGCTGAAATTTTGCACACATACTAATATCATTCTAACTTAATCGTGTATAGTTTTTTAGAAATGCCCTCCGATTGGTTCAAAAATGAAAATTTCTCCCGATGGTCGAAAATCAAAATGTTCCGATTAAGTTACAATTTTGCATGATAAACAATCTACAATCTACAACAGTCTACAATTGCTCTTATTTTACAAGTTTTCAGCCTAATCGGTATATAAGGTATACACATATTGACATTTAAATAGAATGTCAAAAGAGATGTTATCGAAATTTAATTTCCTGGTGCAACTTAGATCTGATTTTCTTTGTGGATTCAGAGTGTAAGATGGCCATTCTCAGTTTCAATGAAGAACAGGTAATTTTATTTTGACAAGTGGATCGTATTTCAATTCACTATTGATGTATATTAAGAATATTTTCTGTGCGTTACGATATTCCGGTTGAAGGAGATGTTGCGCGTTTCGGTGCTCGCTCATCAACGCGTTACAAATAGCGTTTTCCTAATAATATTGAATTGAGATTCTATACAGTCTACAATATCTGCAAAGAATTAAAGAAAGAGATGGTTTCTCGTTTTAAAAAGAAACCAGATCATTATATAATATTATAAAGACTAACATTACTCAATATTTATAACTCAATTTGATACTTTAATTACGGCTTGTAATTTAAAATAAAAATAAATAAGAACTTCTAGCACTCTCAGAAAACTCTCCAAAACCCTTGCTGAAGCATTATTTAGTATTGAAAGCCGGTAAAGAAGTTTCTTAACTGAAGCACGTACAATTAGACAGTATGAAAGTACATGCAAGCAACGAGTGTTGCCTATAGAGAAAGGCTTCAAATCAAAGCGGATTTCATAGAAGAAAGGAAATTAAACACCTTTAGGCATTGAGTAACATGTGTCAAAATTCTTTGCCTATTGTTGTATAATATCATCCTCCTTATGCAATGCAATTAACAATAATCTATTTATAAATCACTATTTTTAATAAAATTTTATTTGATAAAGCTTTAAGGCTAAATAATTTGGTAATTTACCGCTATATGTGGAATACGTTTCTAAGACAACATGTGAGCTAATGAGCAATTAGTTGTTTGAATAAATCTCTGGAATAAATTTAGTGGTTTAAATTGAATAGCTTAGCATACATTTTGTCTTGTAAGTAATTATAATTTAGACACAACACCGTTTCGGCATATCCCAAAAGACGTTTTCGTCGTTTCCGCGTTATCTTTAACATCTACAAGGCTTATAATTATTTAGTTAGCTAATTTATCAAAAGAAAGACACGTGTTGGAAAAATAGCGACATTGAACGTAATACTCAAAGCGAAAACACTATATCTGACAATCTAAAAATGTCATCTAAGAATAACGAATGCACAATTGTTTTGCGTTGTATCATTTATCTTATAATTAAGTGAGAAATCTGGTGCAGTTAGTGTGGAAACGAGGGATTATGAAAGATTCTGTATCCGAGCGTAGTAAATAGATTGGAACAGGACGAAGACAGGTATCTTATGCATGCATTCACACTCGACTTACTCTCTGAAACGTTAAACTTTATTATCTATTCAAAACATACGTTTAAGGTAATAAACGATAAAAGGGAAAGCAAATTTAGATTGTTCAAAAATATTTTATTGACCATTCAAGGATAAATTGAAAAATAATTGATAATCAATTGGAATTTATCAATATAAACAATCGATGACGTGTCCCTACTAGGTATTTCTTTCTTATTCTTAATCTTACAAATAATCAACCAATTGAATTAACGTTAGTACACATAAATGAGATACTGGGTTTTATGGAAAACTTCCTGTGAAGTCAAGAGAATATAAATGGAACTTTATTCACAATTAACAATTAATCAATTTAAGCAATACAAGGTAAAATAAAATAAAATCTCCTTCATGCTAAGCGTCCGGTCTTACTGTGTACAAATGTCGGACAACATTTTGAAATTATTCGAATTCTTCTAAGTAGTGAGTTCTATAGGAGGAATTTAACTTGACATTTTATATTGCTGTTAACACACTATAAAATAATTTTATCGCTTCCCCCCATGATTTGGCTTATTCGTCGTAGCCAAAAACTAATACAAACTCAATCAATCTTTGTAAACACGTGATCATGATAGCTCAGTTGAAACTTACTTGTAAAATATCAGTAGAAAAATAATGTAATTATAATTGGACATCTAAATAACAAAACGAAAACCAATAACGTAATTAATTAACATGGTTTCTTAAATATTCTACTACATTCAAGAAACTCCACTGTTAAAATATTTGGCTGTAGATGAAATAAAACTGTCAAAGTGTGAAAGTGGTCCAGCGATCCGACGATCAGGAAAAACATCATCGTGCAAAGATGTATGTATGTTGACGATTCATGTCGTGTACAAACTACATCTGGACATTGACTAAATCTACCAAGTCATTGAGCATTAAAACATTCGATCATCTGTCTTCTTTACAATACAGGAAATTAAATAATAGAACGTTATATAACACCAAGACAGCGAGACACAATCGAGTTTAAAGATAATTGGTTAAAAAGGAGTTAATTTATATGCGAGAATATATGAATTCGTTTATTTGTCTAAAATAGTTTATAATTGGGTATCTTTGCTCGTGGCGTATGAATATGAGCTATTGACGTCAAGAATCTATTCAGCATAAACGATACTCAATAAAAGTAAACTCAATATTTATTAGCCTCAAGATACTTTTACATGTTAATTACAAATGAAATTATAACTTTAGATGCCCGAAGATATGTCTTTTTTACTTATGTATATTCAATATGAAGTCCTAATTATCGTGTAAAATCACCGAAGAAGGTGATCAAGAATTTCGCATAGTGCATGCCATTAGCTCTCCAGGCGATGTAGTTAACATTCTAGATTCCGCATCCACTTTAATGACTGCTAACTTATGTTTGACTTTCATAATGGACTTTTTATTGTAGAGATCAAGAAAATAACAAATCATAATTCTACAAAATGAAGGAGATGGACATGGATGGAGAGGAAAGTAAATTGCAACAATATGTGATATAATTTTTTAATACGTTGACAAAAACATATTAAACATATTATTATAAAAACATAATTTATACAAAAAATATGAACCGACTCCTCCCGTCGGACTGGATGTGAGAATGGTCGTAGACAATGGTTTGTAGCTTTACAGTTGAAATAGAAAATTAAATAAACAATAACTCTTTATAATTTACATAATCTCTTTAGTGGTATTCACCGTAACCTCCTCCATAACTACCAAAGTCTCCGTAACCACCCTCATATCCGCCCTCATAATCGTGGTGATCGTGGTGGTGAACCTTGACGGGCACGTGAACGGGGACCTTTACAGGGTACGGGACGTGTTTCTCGACTGCGTAAGGAACGTGCTTCTCAATCACTTCCTTCACGGGGTAAGGGACGTGTTTGTACACTGGGTATGGGACACGCTTCTCGACGGTCACTGGGTACGGCTGCGGCACGTGCACGGGGTAGGGACGGTCGACTGGGACCTTGACTGGGTATGGGACGTGCTTCTCTACTGGGTATGGGACGTGTTTCTCCACGGGGTATGGGACGTGTTTTTCAACAACAACTGGGTATGGCCTGGGCACGTGGACGGGATAGGGACGGTCGACTGGGACCTTGACTGGGTATGGGACGTGTTTCTCTACTGGGTAAGGCACTGGCCTGTCAACGGGAACGGGGTATGGCTTGGGAACATGGACGGGGTATGGACGATCGACGGGAACCTTCACGTGAACTGGGTACGGCCTATCAACGTGCACCGCATAGGGTACTTTGACGTGAACGGGGTAGGGTTGGGGCACTGGAACCTTCACGTGTACGGGGTAAGGTTGGGGAACATGGACCTTCTTCTCGACGTAGACTGGGTACGGCTTGTCGACATGGACGGGGTATGGGGCGGCAACGGGAACCTTAACCTCAACTGGGTACGGCACCTTCTTGATGACGGGCACATGAACAGGGTATGGTCGATCAACATGTACCTTCACTGGATAGGGGACGTTCTTGTAAACTGGATAGGGCACTGGTCGATCTACGTGGACTGGATAAGGCCTGTCAACGGGCACCTTGACTGGATAGGGCACGTGCTTGGTGACTGGGTATGGAACATGTTTCTCTACCGTGTGGTGCACGGGGTACGGTTGGGGCACGGGCACAGCCACCTTGTGATGGATCGTCTTCACGTGGTGATGATGATGATCGTCGTGGACGTAATCCCCGCCGTAAGCTCCGGCATATCCACCGCCGTATCCGCCACCGTATCCGCCGTATCCACCGCCGTATCCTCCACCGTAACCGCCGCCGAAGTCGCTGAAGCCGCCGTCATGTGAGCTGTAACCCAGGCCGATGTCGAAGACGCCTCGCTTCCCTTGCTTCTTGTCCCCGGACTCCTCGACCTTCGTCACCTCCTTGGTCTCTTTGACGGCTTCATCGGCTGATGTTAGAGCAACGAACGCCAAGAAGGCGAACGATATCTAAAAGTAGGATATCGATAAAAAAAAATTAAAATCAAGTCGCTATAAACGTAATAAACACAAACTTTTCATGAATTCCGCAAATGTTGAAATAGAATAGAAAAGAAAATCTAAATTGCTTTAGTTCTTATTTTATTTGAAAAGTCCATTGAACTACCAATGCCGTATCATAATTTAATGGCAGTATGGACTTATAATGTAAAATGTCAAAGCTCTAGCACATAGTCGTCAGCTATAAAATGCAGCCAAAGCCAATCAAATCTAAACATTTGATATAGGATGTTGCAGAATCCGGAGGAAAAAGAAGTCTAAAACAATTGATTGTCTGCATTACGATGTTACTCGACCTTACACGCCTAATTGAATAATTAACAATAGATCCACTGTCATTGAAAATGTTTCAAACACTTTTCTATCTTTTGTATTCAAATTCTGTTTGTTCACTGTTTTATAAATCAAAATGAATTGAAAACAAAAAAGAAATAATATTCCACAAAGATCTTCTTATTCCGCGGATGTTCTTCCTCGATGACACTCACTTCACTTTCTATTTGCATCAGATGCAACACCTTTGTTATTCACTTACCAATAGTTTCATGTTGTATTCCAAATGATTGGTCCCTCCAACTCCCGATCGAGAACTGGATACTGACTTGAATTTGTCTTGGATTATATATATACCCCTCACTCAGGAGTTACCTTCAGATTGGCGGTATCTACTTTACTTTCATTCTTACAGTATAGTATACCCCCGCTCTATGT
The DNA here is from genome assembly GCA_934045905.1 of Leuctra nigra. Taxonomy (NCBI): domain Eukaryota; kingdom Metazoa; phylum Arthropoda; class Insecta; order Plecoptera; family Leuctridae; genus Leuctra; species Leuctra nigra. Next base: position 21,358,018 of record OW203763.1, on the reverse strand, counting down.
ATTACATAGTATTACGTCTTATACGCATTTACATTGGCGCACCATGCATGTATACCATCGTGCCTCGGTATTATATCACTTTACGTTTGTATACTATGGTAAGATATACGGACAACCATTGAAATAGATTTGACTCTCTACTTTAGTGTAATTTATGAGGAAAGTTTTTTTTCACACAGTGTCCACAAATAAGATGATAACTTGTTCGTCGCTCGTTGTAAGAAATTTAAATAATGGAGTATTTTATTATAAATATTGGATGAGAAAGTTGCTGATGGGGATTTTAAGTAATTAGTTGGACGATTGATTGAACTGTAAGAGTCTTACGAAATTAGGAGTTTTCCCGTATTATATTTCATATCATGGGAAAATTAGTATGCATCAATTAAGACAAACGAGTTAGATAATAAATATTACACGTTGATTTGATGTTGATGTATTCGTAATTATCGTGTGATAGATAAAAATGTAAAGGAAAATAATAGAATGGGATTTACATATAATGCATAGTCATGACTGACTAACCCGGATTTAACAACTTAACTCTGGTTAAATAATCGGATAATACCTGAATGCGTGCAAAATAATGACCTTCATGGATGAGCCAATAAAAGAAAATATGTAAATGAATATTTAAAATAGATTAAGCGATCGTAAAGAGGGGTTCAGTTTGATTCTTTTGGCAAATGCCCCTGATTTTTTATAACATTCTTTTGGACTGGCGCGGTTTGGGTCCGGTTTGGTCAAGGAGAAATTTTGTACCGAAATCCACGTTCGTTTTAGCCAAATATTATAATGGACAAAAAATTATGGAAGCTAAAATTTATAGTTGAGGTCGATTATGGGCAATCGATTATTGCAAATCAATGTTAATAGATCAATTTATACCGAATAGATTTTTATAATTTAATTTTTTTGTAGGATTGGTGAGCGGAGAAATAATAAAAATATATGTATTTTATATAATTTTGAAAACAATTATGTAGAAGGTTATTAACATTGACGTCATTTTATTTGAATATATGTATTTGATTATCATTACTGGTTCATTGGAAAGTACACATAATACATAGTACTTACTCTTTACTACTCGTGTTACCTATTCTCTTATCATTACTCTTTATAAGTACTTATGGTAATGTAATATGTTTCTTCTTAATGTAAATAAAAAGTGCGGCAATGTAACAATTTTCATCGTTCAATAATAATAATGCACTTAAAGTTCAGAGAGCACAAGCGAAATGCAATGCAAGGTATTGTGATATACCAGAATACGTTTTAAATATAATTATTTAAGTCTATACGAAAGTACGAAGTGTTTCAAATTTAAACAGGCTAAACATAAAACAGTGCTGCTTAAATTGAAATGGTACAATGAAATTACAACGTATAATAAAATAATAATTAATGCGGAGTAGAGTAATAATCATTTGCACTGAATGCTGATCAGCCTTATGAATTCAACTGTGAAAACATAATGGCTGTACCCAAATTAACGTATTCATTTGGAAAATAACATAAGCTATCAGCGGATCACCCGTTCCGATGATAAAGCTGAAATTTGGCAGACATATTAAACACTCGACAATTCATAAAACGGTATTTCAAAGAAATGGATTGTCTGAAAAAAATGTGATGGCATCATCTGGTGAAGTCTACTTACTCGTCATCTCTCTAGTAGGGGAGCTCTGATTTCATTGATAATAACAAGGATTGATTGTCAATGAACCTCAGCAGCCAATCCATTTAGTTCAAATACCGTTTTATGAATTGTCGAATGTACCTAGGCATCATTTATATGATTATTTTGACATAATCTTTCTAGTGGCATTGAACCGTTTTCTCGATCAAGCTAAAATTTTACAAAGTTGTTCAGACCTCATTTTTTAATAGTTTAATTACTATGAGAATAATCGGTCAAGACATTGAAAAGTAATCAAAAGTATAAATATTTGTCAAACTTTTGTTGAACGCATAATATGGACTTTGATCTCTGCCAAAAGTATACTTTGTCTCTAAACATCTGATATACATACAGTCTACAGATAGGCAGCTTTAGATGCATCTTATTTGTATTACTTGTAAGACAAAGTCAAGCATATCATCGCTTCATTGCAAACATGTTCCTAGTAGTGAATTGTAGAAACTATTATTCTTATAATCTTACTTTATATGCTATAATGTTCTCTGAGAAAGCACACAATTACTGCATATACCTACAGTTCCACTTAACCATGAAAAATGATTAGGTATAATCATTCCTGATATATCCTGATATATACTTAAACCAAAATAAATAAATTAAGAGAAGTCATAAGAATAGTCCTCGATTACAAATCATTCCAAGTGATTTTGATTAGTTTCCAATCGAGTACTTAAATTTCAGCTCGAATCAATCAATTGATAGAAAGGCAATTATTATGACAGGATTTCAAATTGCCGAAACACACGGTTTGGTAATATTCGGAGTCATATGATATTAAAATACTTGTTTTAGTCTATAAACATTTAGATGGTGTCATAAAAGTGCAGTGGCGTAACTTCAGATTTCGGGCCCCTGCTCTATATTATTTAGGCCCCCTACTTTTTTTATTTGTCTCATAAAAATCACAATAAGTATGCATCTTTTGTGTCAAATTTTCTACAAGTCTTCCCAGTGTCAAACTGGCAAAATTATGATAAGTTGTGTAATCTATAGGCCTATCAGTACCAATCAAAAAATAAGATACATTAATAAAATTGAAATAACATTTTTGTTATAGTTAGACTATGTTTAATATTTGATACAATATAAAATATTAATAAACACCATATCTTTATTTTTATCGATATTTTTTTCTTTCTATGTTATTCATTCAATCGACATTTTCGCCCCCCCCCCCTCCCCCCCCCCCCCCCCCGGTGCTGCAACATCAAAGTTACGCCAGTGTAAAAGTGGACCTTCATTTTTAGACTTTACACAAATATACCATGCAATTGAGTAATTGATAATTATTATACTGCAATATTTTAATAAAGTATTTGGTGTGCATTTTCATAAATCTATTAGGCAAAATATCCGGGAGGTTCAAAACTATAAATTTATCAACGCTGTAAGTATGTTACGAATTATATAAGTATGAAGAAAAAATTGGGACAATTTGACTAGTTTACGTTTCGTTTGAGTTATTTTTTTTTGGCAACAACTTGTGACAATCCATATCAGGTAGCTGGCAATCGAGTAATAATGTCTGGTTTAAAAAGCTGATTTGCAGGTTATAAATTCTGATCTTAATTAGTCAATCTGAATCGTCAAGATATCGAACGCAGGAATTTGCAACACAATCTCCTCTGAATATTGAAATACGTACGTTCTAAGGATACGAGTGCGGAAACGGTAAGATCCTGTCAATGTTTCAACAATGCAATTGCTAAAGTACAAATTAATTTGGTTACAAAATCTCAACACTATTTCATGCGTAATCGCTTGTCTTAGTTACTATTTTCATTACGTAACGTTATATACCCTAATTGATGCTCATATAATTAGATTTACAACCCATTAAAATAATGTGACTGCAACTTAATAATTAAGAGCCCAGTTCACACAATTATGTCGACTTAATTAAAAATTCATACATTTTCTCTTTAATAAATCTCTGGGAACTTTTAAACAGTAAGCCATCAACTCCTTTTAAATATTCAAACTAATTGATATTATCCATAACTTTGAGAGCTAAATTTCCTGCTTAACGTCGTGCTATTCTCACTGAAGTACAAAAAGTAGCCAAAAAAGTAATCGTATCATTAAAGAGAATGCGTCAATGATTTTCGATCTTATAGGTGTTCTGGGAGAATGGTGCACGACATTTTCAGAGGCATTCGTGCATGAAGTCAATGTGTTACCAATATGGTTATCCCAATGCATCAATGCAAATTTCTAACCGATCACATTCTATACGCAACGCTAGGTTTCACCATTAAGTGGGTAAAAGTACGGAAATATATTGCCCGTATTGTTCATATTTTGTTGCTGTATTGTTATGACATTTTTTAGTTTACTGATTAGGTACTAATAGTTTTTGTTGTAAAATGATGGTTATTATTGAAGGCAAATGACGTAAAGGTAATTGGAATATATAAGAGAAAGGACGAACATAGAAATACAAATCGATTCACTTACAAGATCTATTTATTTTTGGTATATCAATGACACAAAAACATAATAACAGGTAGAAAAAAATATAATTTAATGTCAATCGCAATATCATGACTGCTGCATTTTGTCGATATAGATTGGTAACTAGCTAAGTGAGATACAGTGTGACACATTAGTATAATGTGTTGAGCTTAGTAGGCGCTGGCATATCCTCCCAGCCCCCCCTCGTAGCCGTGGTGGCCGTGGTGGTCGTGGTGGTCGTGGTGGTCGTGGTGGTCGTAGTGGTCGTAGTGGTGCTCCTTGACGGGGATGTGAACGGGCACCTTGACTGGATACGGCACGTGTTTCTCCACGGCGTAAGGAACATGTTTCTCGACGACTACTTTCACGGGGTAAGGGACGTGTTTCTCTACTTGGTATGGGACACGCCTCTCGACGGTCACTGGGTACGGCTGCGGCACGTGCACGGGGTAGGGACGGTCGACTGGGACCTTGACTGGGTATGGGACGTGCTTCTCTACTGGGTATGGGACGTGTTTCTCCACGGGGTATGGGACGTGTTTTTCAACAACAACTGGGTATGGCTTGGGCACGTGGACGGGATAGGGACGGTCGACTGGGACCTTGACTGGGTATGGGACGTGTTTCTCTACTGTGTAAGGCACTGGCCTGTCAACGGGAACGGGGTATGGCTTGGGAACATGGACGGGGTATGGACGATCGACGGGAACCTTCACGTGAACTGGGTACGGCCTATCAACGGGCACCTCATAGGGTACTTTGACGTGAACGGGGTAGGGTTGGGGCACTGGAACCTTCACGTGTACGGGGTAAGGTTGGGGAACATGGACCTTCTTCTCGACGTAGACTGGGTACGGCTTGGGGACATGGACGGGGTATGGGGCGGCAACGGGAACCTTAACCTCAACTGGGTACGGCACCTTCTTGATAACGGGCACATGAACGGGGTATGGTCGATCAACATGTACCTTCACTGGATAGGGGACGTTCTTGTAAACTGGATAGGGCACTGGTCGATCTACGTGGACTGCATAGGGCCTGTCAACGGGCACCTTGACTGGATAGGGCACGTGCTTGGTGACTGTATACGGAACATGTTTCTCTACCGTGTGGTGCACGGGGTACGGTTGGGGCACGGGCACAGCCACCTTGTGGTGGATCGTCTTCACGTGGTGATGATGATGATCGTCGTGGACATGGGCTGAACCGAAGTCTCCGTAACCTCCGCCATAGCTGCCCTCCGAGCTAATGAGTCCGTGGTCGAAACCTCCAAGACCCCCGCTGTAGGAGCTCCCGTGTCCTCCATATCCGTAGCCGGTGTCGAAGATGCCGCGCTTCTCTTGCTTCTTGTCGGCCGTCGAGGAGGCGTCAACCTTGCTGGCTGTGTCAGCAACTGTTGCTTCCACCTCCTTGACGGGCTCGTCAGACTTCGTGTCGGCGGTCGCAAGAACTGCGAGCGCCAAGACGGCGATTGACACCTAGAAAGAAAAGCAACATGACAATAGATAAAATGTATCAATTCATTAACATATTTTCCGTGTCATATTGTGTCTGAGATACCGTCTACTCGCACGATTTACTCCAATAGACAGTAATTCATTACTCTTATGCAAGGCCAATGCCATTACCGTGTTATGCCAATAGCAGTCTCCCAGACATTATCTGCATTATTGGTTACATTGCGATGCAGAAATTTACTGTTATCTACTTCACTTTTAATCATACTAATTAAAATTTGAAACACCTTGACTTTGATGAAAAAATAGAACTGATTGACGTAAGTAACACATAAAAATGTCCTTCTTGGATTGCGCATTCCCTTGAATGAATTTCACTTTGTTTACATTCATCATCTCTGCACATTATGCAAGAATGAATTAAACGACACTTGACACATTGTTGCACAACCACACTTCACCGCTCCTACGAATTTAGAAACAAAAAAACTCACTTACCGTTAATCTCATAATTGAATAATTCTTCTAGTTTGGTTTCTCACCAAGCCTCAATTAATGAAGACTTGAAACTGAATTTCATTTGTCTTTTGACTGTATTTATATAGTTAGTCTAGTGTTATCCCCTCACGGTTGAGATTTCGAGGTGGTGGTAAAGGCGGCAACACTTTCGCCTGTTGGACGATGATGACCTCAGACTAGCTGAACACATCCAGTATGTGATAACCGACACCACATATGAAAACATAGGCCGCACAGTCGACAGTAGGAATACGGTTTTTTATGAAAGTATTTCTGTGTACAATGTCCACAAACGTGAAAGTTTCGTCTTGAAGCAATATAATTAATGAATGTTGTTTTCTTTTTTATTTTACCTATTTTCTTGAAAACTTTTGTTTTGTGTGGTAATAACCTAACATACAGGAAGTTTAATTTGTAACAAACTGTAACTACCGGAACATGCTTTTCAAGATACACGTCGGTGGAACAGGTTATGTAACTCCTTTAAAGTGAACTAACATATGAGGATCTAATTGCTTAAACTTTGAGGAGTTCCTTACATTAATACATGAACGTGAAGTAATACCGTCTTCGTTATAGCATCGCGGAGATGTATACAATCAGTCTTAATTTCCTGCGAAATAATTAGAAGTTAATTAGAAATTACACGACGTAATTCTGTCATTTAATAATATTCACAATTTTAAAAGAAGAAAAATCTATTAAATCAAGTTCTATAAGTTTATTCCCTTTGTTTTAATGTATGGTAAAGAAAAGCATTGCAAAGAAAGTAGTTCCCAATCATCATCTTGGAATCTTTTCCTGCTATGGGCATTACGTTTCGTAAACGTTTCCCGTCCACTCGTGAACACTGAAACTGTGCGAGCGATCTTGCTGGTCTAGTTTTCACTTTCAGAACAAGTTCATTACACTATTTTGCATTTAGTCCCCACGGGGTGTTGACTACATGCATTGCCGAATTCAATTGAACGCTCTTTCTGTTTTGGTTTAAACCAGTTTTTTTTTCAGAAGTAACCATCCAAGATATTAGGTAACTATTCTCTAAAAGTAGTTTAATTGATCTAGATTACAGAGCCCAGCACGTTGGAGGCGACGAAAAGAAGTCTTCACGTAGAACTCTCTAGTCTTATAATTAGATAATTATGTACCATCACCATGACCATGCCAAAGACTCTCCAACAATTACATAATACATTAACATTGGTATTATGTTTAAAGATCTACTTAAGAAATGGTATGTTTACATTTTTTACAGCTATGACATATCTAAATTCAGAACACCTAACGTAAATTTCTAAATCGGAAATGTCATGATATTATTAAAATAGCTGTAATTATCTTCATTGCAAATATTATTTTAATGTCCCAACCTTTTGTATACAAATTACGTTCCTATATTTACCTCGCCTGAGGGATTATGTCAAATTTGTCAGTGTAGGTCCTGAGTTCGATACAAAAGAATCAATTCATCATTATTAACAAATCACTATAGTAAATTGCTCTCAACAAAAATGAATACTATAGCATAATTGCTAATAATGGAGTAAGTACTAAAATAATGCGGCGCATTGAACTCTCTCTTTCTCACTTACTCTTTCGCTCACTTCCACGGCGAGTATACGACAGCTGATTCAAAGCATAACATCTCATTATATTACGTAGATCATCTTTTCCGCCGTCGTAACACTGCATGCATTATCCATGGTAGCTGGTTTCGCATTGTCTCCGCACAATGACCAACTTGCTCTGAAGAACATTGATTGTGTAACACATTTGACCGCATTTTAAAATGTAGGATGCTATTGTGCTCATTGTTGTCTATCGAGAAAAAAATACTTGCATAAAAATGTGTTGTTAAATAAACTTTGACCCAGCGTACTGAATCACAGAAGTCGAGATATAAATTTGATAATGTAAAATCCAAATACTGTTTACTTTTCCCACCTTGATACGTAATTTAAATAGTTTGGCCCACTCAATTATCACTCTCCCAACTCTGCTACAACGAACAATCCCAAATGTAGAATGAAATCACATGGTCTTCCCATTTCTTCATTGTCAACTCATCAAATGAATGGCATGATCATGAGCCCATGGCCCTGACCAAAGGTATGACAGTCTTGCTGATTAGCGGGCGTCGTTAATATTAATCATTAATCATTTTAATTCTCGTTCGGTCAGGTCAGAGCTCCCGAACTCAGTTTGTAAACAATGACTAACCTTATTTTCTACATAATCTTTTAGCTTCAGCTAAGCGGTTTGATCTTTATGTAACCTTCTTGACCTTCGTTAACTAATAGAGCGCGAACACCAGAAAGAAAAAGTTATTAAATAATAGTAGAATTAAACCTCTCGCTTTGCTCTTTAAATTATATACAATAAAATAATGTTTTTTTTTAAATAGAAACTAAGGTAGATACGTATTAATTAGTGCTTAGTGGCTCATCACTAATGATACCACACTGAAGGTCCGATGGTCAAGTCCATGGCCCACTCTCCTAAATGTGGTTTCTATGATTTCATCACTTTACGGGGATAATTCTATTCATACGGAAGTCTACTCAACCCTTCCAATTCACTTCCTTTCCCTATCATCCCGATAATCACTGACGGAAAAGGAAACTCTCGGAACAACTTAGTCAACCAAAACACGAGATTTGATTCTAATTGGTATGAATAATTGTGGGTGTTGAGGCCATCACTTAGTTACTTACTTCTATCAATACTTTCTATCTGCCCTTTAATCGCAACTTGAATGCCACAGCCACGTAATAATCATTATTATCTTTTTATTGCTTTATTAGTGCGAGGGCATTGGACAGTGAAGTGGAGCCTGAAGGGTCCAGTTTCACTAAAGGCGTCTAGATCACAATTTCATCGAATAATATTCCGATAAATAAAGCAATTTTTCATGCGATTTTTTTTTATAAATTACAGACAGGACACAATTTAATCTATTTCCTATATTTAATGTCGTATCCTGTAATCTATAAAATGTAACTACGTTAGAAACCACACCTAATGCTAAATATGCATTTCGATTGAGGAAGAAGCCAGAGGCGATTATTGATTCGTGTTTGACAAGATTCTCTCGTCACATAATTGACATTTAATGACGCACTAATGCGCAGCTAAGCTAATGACGTTGATCATCTTAGTAGGAATAAGAAGTCAAGAGTGACTTTCGATCAAGTGCACTTCAAAACGCATGTGAAAGCTTGATGTCAACAAACATTCCAGTTAGGAGTCACTATTAGAAATGCAACACCGGAGGTAAAAGAAAATTCATTCAAGAAAAATGTGGTGAAACATGTGTACTACGTACAGACGTTTGATTTGACATACTATAATCAAAATAATCGATCAAACTGTCATCGACCAGACTCCTCTATGTCAGAAATATTGTGTTCAACTTTTGATATAGTGATTAAAATGAAGAATATTAATGGGCGTACTCGGCGATACTATATAAAATCAATCAATAAATTTTAAAGATAACAGTATTAAGTTTCAGGTTTTCACTCAGGCATATTAATATTCACTCAAACTCGAAACATACTAATAAAAAAATCTATAAAAAATCCATTAATACATTTTAAAGTTTGAAGTTTCACCCAGGCCTATTAATATTTACTCAAACTCTATATAGCAAACACATATTTGTGATGTAAAGCTAACGATTTAATTGGCTGTGTAGGACGCTAATGAAATTCGTTTGTTTCCTGACTGGCCAGTACAATGATCTCATAGAGTCATGCATGTTAAAGGATATACCCAGTCAAGCGTATTAGACAAATTGGTAAAGGCGTTTGTAAAGTGAGTGAGTGTGTTCACATTTATTTCACTTTCTATGGGTATACAATTTTACACATTCTCATGTACTCTTTTTTTGTTCTCGTGTGTGACAGATACTTCGTGGGTACAATACTACAATTTCAACTCCACAAGGCCCTCTGTCACGAAGCTGATCAATATCATCCGAATGATCCTTACAAGCCTCTTCACAAGTGCGACATCTACAGGAGTAAGGAAGCAGGACTCAGGCTCAAGTAAGTGGAGATGTTAATATTTGTCATGTCCTGACGTGTTCAATATGTTGATTTTGAATCAAAGAAGTGTACAGGTTGTTAATATGTGAGAATCTTTGTGTCTTATTTTCAAGTAATGTATTAACAAAATAGGATTTAAATGAAAAAGAAGATCACCCCAAAATATTCAATAGAATGTTTTCTCTTTATTGGTGCAGATACAGAAGGACAATTTTAGTATATAACTTTTATAATAATTATTTTACAATTGAAAACGTACAAAATCGAGATTACCTCTTATTTGTTATTCTTTCGTCCAACTCGAGTCAAGTGTTCAAGTTCGAGGACACTTGGACGAACAGATACATTTTACGCATTGTACACTTAGCAAAACAAAAAATGTTCGTTCATAATCTGATTGACTGAAAAATATTAGACCCCACCATCAGAAGTCAATCTATGCGATCTCCTGGTCTCACTCCAGTAGCTGAGTACTCATTTCATCCATCATGTAATTCAAATTCGTTCAGCAATATTTTTATCCATTTATATTTACAAAATAAAACTGCAAGTAGAATGTAGATATGGGTAAATTGATGAAGTGATGAAGAATTCTTAACAACTAACCTGCTACTTGGCTACATATTAAATGAGACATTAAAAAGAATGCATTTCGGCACGCCAATGTTGTCATCAACATGGTACACTTAATTGACGCATTATAAGTGTAATAATGAAAGCATGAACGAGTCTCCTTATGCAATTTTAACTCGGAAGTAACTATTCTAGTTCACAAGAACATTTTAGTCCATGTGTAATTACCGAACCAGAAGATCTAGTAGGTAGTGAATGACACTTGCGTTGTGAAAAAAGGATATGCAATAAATTTTAGTTTTATTAATGTCATTAACTACATGTCGATATCCGGTATAAAAAGTTAAATATTTTGATTGCTTGATGATTAGGTATTAGGTATATATGGTAGTATTACTTCCGATTACCGTGAGTTGTCACTCGTTCAGTTAGGTGCCAAACTAAAAGTACATTCATAAATGACGGTTTAATGGTCCAGCTTATGACGTCGAAGAAATTACAAGAATTCAAGGTGGCTTAATTATGTTGTATCTTTCTATTGAACCTGTCAGGGTCTTATGAATCAATTGAATCACATTACAAATAGCTAACTTATACACATTGGAGTTTTCATTAACATTTCTGAAAAGTAAATTTTGCATGTAAATTTATCTAGACTAGATTATTAATATTAATTTGAAATGTCTCCAATTCACTCTACATGAATATGTGATTTTTTCATAATATAACAAAATGCCCTTCTTTATACTCTTAATGTCACAAAAAATTAATTAAAATTTTGATATGGGGATTATTAACATTAGTACTAAATAGCCTAAATTAATATTTGTTTTTCCTAACTATTACGATAAAATCAGAAAGAATGTAACTTTGAATATGAAGAAACATGACATCCTCAACATAAAAATTAACTCATACACACTAATATAATGATAATGATGATATTATTACTCATATAATAAATAGCGACCATTGGTCAATGTACAAACCCCAATCTTCTTTGTTGTTATTATTATTGTAATCAGGTAAGTGTTGGAACTTAAATTAAGACTTAGCCAACAGCATAATGTCATTAGAGGAAGGACTTGCAAGCCCTTTCACAAAAGGCGTTTAAAGTATAGAAAAGCAATCAAGATGTTTGCGTGTTATAGAATAGATAGAATATATTTACATTTTATTTTTGAGTCTAGTTCGATAGTTTTACATTAAAACAACCGGATTAACACTTTCATAAAATCCCATTCTCTTGAACAGTTCCGATAGTTTGAAGAAAGAAATCCGAAGAAAGAGAATGTAACAATCGTTGCATCACGATTATCCTTATTCAAGTTCAAATCACCGATGTGATTGATTTCAACTCGTAGTAATTTATTTTTAAATCACAATATTACATCTTGAAAGTATTTTCTTACGTAATCGTAGTCAGTAGGTACTCTTAATACCCATTGTTATTCTAGTCGTGTACGTTTATTGGTTCGGTGTTAAAAGGAAGTCTAATAAATCTGTGATGTTATGTAAGACGTTTCACGACACATTGCATATTGACAAGGGAAGGTTTAATTAAAGTGTAATGGCTGTGCTGATTTTAAAGATGATAAGGATTCATTTGATTCAACTTTTTAATCAACTCTTTTCGGCACTCGCCTCTTGTTTCGTTCGTAGTGTTCTTTTATGCTCTGGTCTCTAGGTCAACCCAAAGTACCAATTATCTACCATATTATGTGATTCAATCCAGTTTCTTTCAAGCTGGTTCATAGTTAGTTCATTTATTGAATGGTCCTGTAGATGAAATTTTCATTATTTATCAATTCAGGAGACATTTCGTGCATTCTATTATGTTTAGAAGTATCATCCTGAGATTCGATGACTTGATGACTTGATGACTTTGTCTTGTAACTTGTCTGGTCATGATGACTCATTTTAACCTGATGTCTCTGTCGCCTGATGATCCTAATTACATTTACTGATATTATTTTATCTTTTCATGTGCTACTGATTTTATGGTTTTAAATAGCAGTATTTTTACTGCTTTTTTCCGTCTTATTTTGAGTCCAATTGTCTATCTTCTCATGGGTACTGATCCTGAGCTTGACTCCTGATCATGTTGTCTTGTGACGGTCTGATGGTTGATCCTTGATACTGAGACTTGTGTTTTAGGGAGATGATGCAGCTGGGTTCCTCCAGACACTGGAACGACGATGCCCTGTATGCGGCAACGGGTGAGAAGCAACTGGACGGAAGCGCCATCAGAGAGTACTTCAGACCTCTGGAGGATTGGCTCCGGGGTGAAAATCTACGAACACAGGAGTTTGTCGGATGGAACTACGGTAGGTGGAAATAATTTTGAGCGAGGGAAGCGAGAGTCATTTTCGCTCTTTTGGCATAGAACTTTTTTTTTGTCCGTTTGTTCGCACCATTTTCTCGATCGAGCTGAAATTTTGCACACATGAAAGGACCAACTCAGCGGGTTGCAGAGCCCAATTTCCGTTGATCGGATCAAATTAAAAAAAATCTTCTGATTGGTTGATCCGATCAATTTTACATTTTGCAAGGTCATTTAGACCAACATATTATCACTATTTTATAAAATTGTAGCCAAATCCTCCAATTGGTTAAATTTAAATAAAATCGTCTAAATGGTCGAAAATTAAGGTGTTCGGTTTAAGTTTAAATGGTGCATGATAGCTCACATTTTACATATTTTTATCACAATCGGTCGAGTATTTGCAGACTTAGACGATTACATTTTACTTTTTGTCTTGGGTCCAAATTTACAATATTCTATTTCCCGACATATGATTCTGTCATTAGGTTAAAAGTATTTGTATGGCATTCTACCTTTTGCCAAATCACCGATTATCGGGATAATCTTAAAATAGTCAATTCATTGCTATTCAAAAGGATTCTGACCATTTCACAGTCAAAAGTTTTTATATTGAACAGTAATTTTGTGATTCCTCCATATGTTGCTGTTTGTCAGTTACATTTAAATTATTAAGATCATTTTTAAAACTGTCTAGAACGCATTCAAGGTGGACTCTTCAGAACACTCAAATTTTGTGTAAAGAGAAAGAACTCGTTTAATTATAGGCATACCAAGGGCATGAAAATGCAGATAAAATGTGTCACGATGCACTTCAGAACGGATGTTTATTTTTAGATGTCACGATTTTGTTATTAAAACAATTGTAGGTAGAGCGTAATGGCACTGCATTTATGAGTTCAATTGCAAATGTATTTGATTTACAGATAGATTTCGATTTAGCTGATAATTTCATCTCAACGCAAAGCCGAAAATTGACTGTAGATGCTGGATAAACTTGTTTAAAAACATGTCTTGATTTTGTAGATTTAGTAAAGAGAACTAACTAATGATGCGATTCAGCAATCTGATGCATTTTTCTGATGCGGTTTAAACTACATTCACAAATCAATGTTACATATTAAAATATACGTAACTCAGTGGCATAAAAGCAGATCTTTATATGATCTGCATTTACGTCAGACAACTTTTATATAAAGAAAACAAATAAAATATTATACAATTCGTTTTATGATCTAGATACTTTCCAATATATTGTATGAATGAATATACAATTTTTATCATCTTATGCAATTTATATGACAATTTTATTTAAAGGCTCAGCTTTCTCATTAATTAAATATTGTATAACAATATAAAGATCAACACAATTCTATTTGTCCCTCATAAAATAGAAAGAAGAATCAAATTTATTTTAAAATCTTTAGTTTCCTCTTTTACTCCGTCTACAACTTGAGTTTTCATCAAAGTCACGCCCTTTGGTAACAATTTATTTTAACTCATTGTGTAGTCAATTATGTAAGCCATGGTATTGTGATTTCGAATTCATGAGCAAATACACAGTTTAATGCATACCTATAATTACTTTTTGATAATTAGTAATTCCAGAAATTCGATATTCTTGTTTGGTAGAAAGCCCATGAATAGCAATTGAGTCCTTGTACTATGGTTTTCGAAAGTATTTGATTCACGAAATAAACGAATAATTTCTTTCTCTCTCTCTCTTTCAAATTGATGTAATTTTGACAAAATTATTCAGTGAGCATGATCTTATACCAACGATTGCACAAAAACGTATTTTATTATCAACATAACGCAATAAATGAAAATACGTTCAGAAATCTCTGTAAATCATACTCTTATTTTGACATGTTAATTTAAATATCTTCTTAAATTAGGAAGCTCTGTGAACAAACCTGAAGGTCATTCGTTAAAATCTGTTTAAAACAATTTATCTTTTATTATCCAATTTTCTAGTCGGCTGTTATTCCCATTCATATTATTGAAGTTATTAGTGCATGTCTGTGCTATTATTTCTATACCATACCGTATAAACCCTCTGTTGTTATAAGAAAAGGAACACCAGGCAATGAATACCTATGTCTTCACTAACTACTATAATTAAGAAGCGAGATAATTAATGATTGTTTGTTTCATTCTCTTTAGATGGTGACTATTGCAAGCATAGTATTGAAACAGCCGGCCTGAAAGTCTATGGTGGATATTACAATACGGCTCCGACAATTGCAACCAGTCTTTCGACATTACTCCTTTTCGTGGCTATTCAAAGATTCCTCAATTGATTACATGCCAATTATATTTATTTTATTGAAGACAGGGCATGAATTTAAAAAAAATGTGAAAATTAGTGTTTATTCAGTAATTTTGATAATATAGTAATAAAAGAAATTGTTTAATGTGAATTAATAAAGATTAATCTTGAAATTGTGTTAGAGTAAATTTATGAAGTCATATGAATGTAAGTAATTACGGCTGTATAAAATAAGCATTGTTATTTATCAAATTAGTTGCCTAACATAATCTTGAAAAATTAATCATTCAATTTTATAATGTTATGTGGAACAACTAAATAGTGAGTCAACTGAGTTGGAATAATGTATATGTCATTAAAATTAAGTTGTAAGACATTTTGTCTCCTAATAGTTTATGTATGGTTTTAGATTCAGTAATTTTAAGTTTATTACCAGAAAATCACAGCTTCGCAATTGGTTATTGACTTTGCTGACTTTGAACTGATTTCGTGACTAAACAAATTCTAATCAATTAAACTAACGTAACAGTTTTATAATATGTAAATACCATAATTTGCATAAATAGTGTTTTATAGTTTTGCCCTTCATATAATTCTATAAAGATAGCACTGCGTGATAGCAATGGTGAAGAATTTGTTCAGCATTGTTAACAATGCATTCGTGCATGTAACTCGCGTTTTAATTTAATTATTGAATAAAATTAGATTGTAAATTATAAACAAAGTGTATTCTTCTGTATTGTATAGATTCTTTGCTTTTACAAAATTCAGAGTCAATGAATTAACATTGAATTCTTACACTTTTGTTATGGAAATTACACCAACTTGAGGAAAGTAATTTTATAAAATTTCACACATCCAATCTAATCTGTCAATGTTTAGTGTATCTAAATTTTACACTTTCCCTAATGATAAAATTAACATCATTCAGATATTCAAGCTACTTAACACAGCAATAAAAAGATAGATTAAGAGGTTTATAATTCAGTATGTGACAGTATATTACGACATAGCTGTAATGAAATTTCAAACTAAAATACGCAGCTATTTTGTTTTTAAGATCAGATACCGAGTGAATGAAATTTACCTGAAAAGCTTTTATATTGAGATTATATAAGAAAGCAATCGACAAAAGAGTAATCACGTTACTAGTGTTAACCCCAAACCAATTAGAAAATAATATATAACCTTATTGTTGTATGTGTTACGCAATATAGCTTCAAAATCACAATCTCTACATTGATTTAAACACGAAATGCATTTTATTATGAAACAAATACAATTGTCAATTTTAAGTATAATTGACTTGTCTTGCTTTATTGCTTCCCGATTGCTATAGTTATAATATGATCATGTCGGTATTAGTTGAAAGGTCATAGATAAATATCTAGTTTCAGTCAGGTTGTATGTTAAGAATAATTTCGAACTCATTGTTGTAAGTGTTGTGTTGAACAATGTCCTGATCAACGTTGTACATAGATGATTGAGAGATGATGAAAGCATAGGGAGGATGATTACATTGTTATGGTAACTATCTCGTCATTGTCTCTGCGACTGAGGAATCTACGCCATTATTAGGGATGAATTTCCTAATATTAATAAGGTACCCCATTAATTTATAGTTTTTGTTCAAATCTGTGCTCTTAGAATGCAAATTTGTTTTATTCAAAATATTTTCATGGATTTACAAAGTTGAAATTTTATTTTGGACAACTTAAATCCTTACCTTTAATGAAAACGAAAAACTGTTAAATTGTGGCGTCGCTCTTAGAATAAAATTGATTAACCAAGTAATATTATAGGAAACACTTTGTCCGTGGAAAGCTTTTCTCGAATCTAATGCACATTCAGCTTAGCTACACTACAGTATTTATAACCATCCTCATACTACATTGTATTTAGGAGGTCATGACATGTTAAATCACTTTACTTCCAACTCCAATTCAATTACTTATACAACCTTTAGGTTCCAAATCAATTTCAAATTTTGATTATCTTAAAATTAACTACTAGTTGTATCTGACCAACATCTTTATCGGGAGATGTTAATCCTGCCCTTTTCATGTAACATATTGAAAAATCCAGGCGAATAAACGAAATAAGTTCAACATCATAAAAATGTATTCAACATCATTACCTAAATACAGCTTGATAAACATGATTCAATAAAAATGTAAGCTGGAACATAGATTTCGATTATTATACCACTCCTAGTTTTATTTTAAACCGCCCAGAAGGTTAATCAAATACTATACTTTTACAATGTATCACATTGCTTAGTGAAGCAGAAACCACTAAAAAAAAGAGCCACGAACTTGTGCAATGATTTGAATCCACTTTGATGTCATAAATCAGGAGTTAATCATGAGTTGACATCCGCCACTTTCCTTTCAAACAATCCAAGAGGACTCGTCTGTTCACCCAGCCTTTCTCTAACGATCTTCATTAGATCTTAATCGTGAGAAAACTAATGTTTCGTCTCATGAATCAACAAAACATTTAAACATCGTGTCAAATACAGTAGTTAATATAGAGTGAGTTACTGAACCAGGTTTTAAGTTTACGACATGGTATCAGGAAGAAACTATATGAATATAATGAAAGGAATCGAACCTAGGTCTTTATAATAGTAGAGTAATATTTGAGAGTCACGTTCAACAGATTATTATTTCATCAGACTTCGATGGTCTTAAATCATGCTGTAATATCTCGTTATTGATAATAAATCTATCGCCAGGTTCGAAAAAAGTTGTCCATCATTATCCTGTCCATGGTTTTGTCGATGATGAGTGGTCCTGCACGCAAGATCATGTAACTTTATCGATGCCAATCGAAGACTCTTATGGGAGAATAACACAGGTACGGTATACTCGATCGTTAACAAGGTCGAGGCAATAATCTGCCATAAGAGATGTCGATCGATTGTTCAAAAAGTTACATGACCTCTATGATACTTCCTATATAGTCAGTTTTTGTTTTGCATTTATTTTGGTAAAAAATAAATTTTGTAAAATGTTATAAGCATGTATAGGTACTTAACTTACTTAAATTTCTCACAATGAGTAACTACAAATACAATTTCTAATTTGTATAAGGAACAGAGAAAAGTGTTAAATTATTTTAATGAAAACGCTCGGTTCGCTCAATAAGAAATCAACGCTCTATTCACAGATGACTCCTGCATGATATGCAAATTAATATCTTTTTCGTTATATAACATTGAATATATTCTCACTAATTAGCAAGGGGATAACGGTAATATCATTGTACACTATGTTATAAAACTATTTTCTATGGAGAAAGCATAGCAAGCTGCAAGACCAACCTCTCTTAAGCGTTTTAAATGCAGCGCTTTTCTCAACAGAATAGGGAAGTCTCTACAAAATTATTCAGAACATGAGCAAAGATAATCAATTAAAGCACTTATTTTCAAGTTATTTTGTCTAAGCACTATTTTATTCGTCATTCAAATATATTTTTTGTTGATTAGATGATAAATATGTATATTTTCATATTTATATGTTTTACATTTTATTTCCATCTAAGATACTACCCTATTGAGGAGGGTGCTTTGAGCGTTGTTATAGCAAATCTCTAAACTACCCCTTAAAAAATGTCTAAAGAATCGCCTCTTCTCCGTGAAGTCCACTGTTTTCCCCAAGGATATGAAATTGAAAGTTCTCTCTAGAACATCATTTTGAATAATTATTTCTACATAAAACATAAAAGTAAATCAACTCAATATTTTTATCTTGATGCTATGCACTCAGAAGAATTATGTGTGCAAAAAGAAATTTCACAATTTTCAAAAATACAAAATGTTTAGATACACATTGAAACAGGAAATGTACTGTTTTGTATATAAGGTTGATGGGCATTTTTATTATGAAGATGTCATCCGCCTATTCATTTACATTTTCTCAACATTGTAGAATATCGCAATAATAATTGTTAACATTTAAGTAAATTTCCCGCGGAAAAAACAAACCATGTTATAATTAATAAACAAATCTCTACTTGAGTTGAACTTGATCCGTTAAACGTTTCTCTCTGCAAAGATACAAAAGAACAAAGACTTGAGGGAATGAAGAGTACAATGAATCACATTTTAATTATATCAATTAGAATCTGTGTAACTGAGAGAGCTGTTTCAGATGGTGATGTGTTGGGCTTTCATTCGGTAGACCCTGATTCTTGCGACTGACCTTCCTGACTTAGGTTATTTTCGATTGTTATGTTTTCCCAACAATCATGTCCCAACATGCAAATAATCATCTACAGAAGAGAAATGACCTAGATGTCGAATCGTATATAAACAAATTAAAAACATTTAGAAGCATTATAATTTTCCAAAACGAAATATATGTCCAAACAACCGCGAAAAGAGAAAAAAGATTACATCATTTTGTGAAAATATACCCCTCATATTGTTATTTACGGGCGTATTCAGAGGGGTGGGGCCGGGGGACGCAGCCCCCCCCCCCCCAAATCAGGGATTAATCTAAAAAAAATGAGCACATTTAAAATAATATGTGATCAAAACAATTAAAAACGGACATATCATGTTGAAAACGTACCAAAAAGTTTGGAATTGAGCTCAAATTCCTAACATTTCCTGGGGCTATATGCAATGCTTATAAGTTCAATAAATTGACCTATTCTTAAATCTCTTACCAATTTATTTTGTGAGTTATAATTCCCAAAATAGATACACTGCGATTTAAAATTAACGAATGACCTTGAACCAACAATTTCTTGGGTGCAGTGCCACCGAACCCCCCTGTTTCCACTGTGAATTTTCACGTAAACCCCCCACGAAATTTCATCCTGGATACGCCCTTGTTATTATTTGATTTGTTTGATAAATCTGTAAAATATTAAAATAATCAATTTTCTTTTACATTACCTATGCTAGTTCATGCAGTTGGATACGTTGCTGAGGTCAAGAGATCGATTCCCGAGGTGGCGATCCTGACAGAGGTTTCTCGAGCTTTCCCAAACCATCCCAAACCCAACTCGATCTTCTGCTTCCAACTATATTCCCAGATGAAACAACACCAAACATATCCAATATTCCGGTCTGGTGATATTTGGGTTTGAAGTGACATTCGATGGTTGCATCTCAACTTTTGTAAAATGTTCTTGATAAATGTTTGAATGATGCCCGGCATAACAGTAATGGGTTGGCATTCAAAAAAACTGAACATAATATCTCCGTCATTGTAGACATAACTCAATATTGTACTTCTCGATATGTAAAAAAATCTTATGCATCTCAGTTTTGTTCAAGAAATGGAGTAAGGATAAATTGGTCTTCAACTGTTGAATTGCTTGTATTCAACGTAATTTCTCGCTAATCTTATGTCCACAAATTGTATCGAAAATGTATTTTAATATTTGAGCTTGAACACGAAGTGTCCCAAAATCAAAATCAATTTTTTAATTATTTTACCTGAATAGCTCTCTGGACACATAAAATGAGCATTTATGCTTCTGTATTTGATCAAATTTGATTCATGCTACTAATAAGCACTCGTATGTATTGCCATGGGAACGTGTTAAAGATCAGTTGGCTGGAATATGACGAGACTATTTTAAATTCTTTGTCTGATTGTGATTAGGTCCTTTAAATTTTGCAACAACTCCTTGTTTGCGTTTTGCATTCATGATCATAACTCAAGTAATGATAATTTCTGCTGAGTTTCAAGTATTTCTAACAGAAATGTGTTATATGAAAATATTCAATGGTACCTACTCTTGTATTTTAAGCACTGTCCTTTATTTACACTGAATATAAACTTAGTAATACCTTTCAAATATTAATTTGAGTAGGATGTAGATATAAAATACCTACGTCATAATTCTGTGCCAAAAATTTACATATCTCCTAATTTACCGTACTGGCTGGCCAAGCCTGTCGCACAAAAACACTAGCTTAATTAAGAAATCATCCTTTGTATCTTCTGTCCCTAAAAAATTGCATCCCTATAACAACCCCATTAACATCTTCAATGTATTCTTCCACATCTACTTCCTATCCCTCATTAACTAATTCCATAACCATAACTCATCGTCTCCAAGGACTATCTAACTCTCTCAACTCTCCCCAAGATCCACTATATCCTGCCTAATCTGATCAAACCAACGAGAACGAGGAATGCCAACTTTTATTTCCGTTTATTTCAACTTTTTCTTAACCAATCTTATGTCGATCATTATCATAGACATAATTTTTCTAATCCACTATAATCTGTGTCTTCCAATTGTGTGCCCAATTCTCTCCTCTCTCACTTCAGGATAAACTTCATCGCATCAGCATGAATCTAACTTCCCTCTTTCCAACTAAATAATACATCAAATTTGTCAAAATTATCGTTTAAATTATCGTATCGTTTAAATTCATCCAACTGATGTTTCTTGCAAACATGCGACCAAACTTAGTGATAAAACGTATATTTATATAAATATGTGCCTGTTTGGGTCCACTTTATGTCTTCTCAACTCAATTATATGCATTGTACTCTTCTCTTCTTTGCAACCACTATGAGTTACTATTCCACTCAGCTTTGTGATTAATATCTACTACCTATGATGAGTGAAATTATATCTTGAGATATTTAGGAGAGGGTGGGCCACGCTGGGACAAAATAATAATTTTATTTGTTATGAGTGAATCAGTTGTTATGCAGAGAGACCAAAAGAACAAGAAAAGGAAGATCGTAGATAAGATACTTTTGGGAACTGAAGAAATTGATTTGAAAAGTGATTTTAAATATCTAGGGAGTATTATCACTAACAATGCAAAGATTGACAATGAAGTAAATCGAAGAATTAAAATTGCTGCTCAGTTTTACCAAAAATTTCGAAACTTTCTGTGGAATCAGGATTTCCCTGAAAAAATTAAAATGTTACTTTATAAGTTGTATTACATTCCCATATTGACATATGGTATAATTACTTGGTCTATGGGGTGGAAAGAAGAGAGTATGATCGAAGCTGCCGAAATGAAGTTTTTGAGGAGTGTTGCTGGTGTATCAAAATTGGAAAAAATTAAAAGTAGTACTATTAGAAAAAAGTTGGATGTTGAAAGTTTGATCTTCAAAATAGGAAGAGAATGATTGAAATGGTATGGTAGGATGAGGAAAATGGATGTAAATAGAATTCCGTGTATAGCATTTGAAAAGACAAGGCAGATCAAGAAGAGACGTGTAGGTCGGCCAAGAGACAGATGGGAGGAACAGATACGTGGTGATTTGAAGGCAAGAGGTGTGGAAAATTATGAGATTGTGGAGAAGGAGCGTTGGTGGGAAGATGATGAAAAATGGAGTGCATTGCTGGAAAAAAGGGAAGAAGAAGAAGAAGAAGAAGAAGTAAATGAAGAGGAATATGATGAATAAATGTTAAATTAGTTATTGTATACAATGTTTAGTTTTAGTAAATGCGTTGAGTGTGGCGGCCAACGTAATATTGTTGTTGCCTTAAAATCATTTGCACATTTTTTACCTGCTGTTATAGTGGAGAAAAGGCAATAAAGATATATATAAATATATATGTAATTTGTCGAATCCTATTTTAAATATCAAAATTTAGTGTGATTCTCATGCGTAATAAAATAAAAAAATCAGATTATTTTAACATATAGCATTTGACAAGACAAAACAATCCATTACTAGAAGGTGCCATATAAATAAGAAATTACAATGGTAACTAATCTCTGCCGATTTAAAAGAAATATTAAAATGGAAGGCTGATTTATAACGCGTCAAAAAATAGCAATTTCTCTACTTTAGAGCAATTTGTAGAAAACATACTATATTCGCATACCGTCGTAACCGGTACTCTGTGCCAACGCGTTGTATCTTGTTTACTGAAATTTTTGTCTATAGAATATTTCTTTATGTAATAAAGTCGCATTGAAATGATTTTTTTACTTGCTTAATAATATCATTTAGTATTTTGGAAAGATATTTGGTACTTTAATTACCCACTTTACGGTCCATTTATTATGTTTGAGTCAAGATGCTGACGAAATATGTTGGTACTTGACACCAAATATCTAGATTAATTAAATGAGTCCCAATTTTGGATCATAATAAGTTGTGAAACAACTGTTTTAGAAGTAATATGCCCTACTAATTCAAAATCAAATTGCTCATATTCTTATAGAACAATTGAATATACCGATGAACTTGATAGGTACTTAAACTTAATATATTGTTAAGAAAGGATTACTTGATGTTCTGTCAAATGTAATAAAACATTACAACTCACATTATTGTTAATTGAACTGATGCTTTTAAATGTATATAACATTTTAATTAGTAATTATATGATGTTATATAATATTCTTCAATTGCTTACATTCTTTAATTTAGATAGTAATCTTGATTGTCTATCAGGAATGTAAAGCATGTTTTTTGCGTGCAAGAAAGTGACAGACCGTAGCAGACAAACTTGTATACATCTTTACAATTTTCTTTCCAAATTGAATGATTTCTTTTACGTCAAGAAAAGGTAATGGTATTGTTATGCATGTAAAATGCTCTGCCTGAACGAATAACATTTTCTAATTCATAAAATCTGACATATTATGTGAAAAACTCAAAATAATAGACACACATTTTTAATTAGGAGCTATATTTTAAAGAAATGATACATTTACGAAATGCATGCAGCTAATGGTCGTCGTAACGTAAGATACATTAAAAATGTTTTAAATTGTTTGTCTAAGCAATTCATCCCAAAGTGGTATTGTTCAGACCCCGAGCGATGTAATCAATGTGTTAAATTATTACGAAGATGCAAGAAAAAGTCATATTGAAGCGCTGGCTTCGTTTGTGAAGAATCAGTTTGGGTATTCCGTAA
The DNA here is from genome assembly GCA_934045905.1 of Leuctra nigra. Taxonomy (NCBI): domain Eukaryota; kingdom Metazoa; phylum Arthropoda; class Insecta; order Plecoptera; family Leuctridae; genus Leuctra; species Leuctra nigra. The sequence continues at coordinate 21,333,801 of OW203763.1, read as the reverse complement.
TGTGTTTAATAAATCATAAGAAACATAGAGTTGCTTCTTAGCTATCGCGAATCACAAACTCAAATCAATGTTCATCAGAGTTCATCTACACATTTAAATAATTTAGCAATCAGAATCGATCCAGACGTTCTTATTTTTTTGTTTATAGGAGTAACCTAATATACCCACCTCCCCAAGCCCTTCCCAACAAAAAACATACAATTCCACCCAATTCCATCCAATTCCATTTAATTCCGGAGCAAATATATGTTGTTTTTTAAACGATTTAAATTTAATTACACCTCACCAACACAAAGTAGGAATTTGAAATCCATGGGAATTTGATAAAAACAATGTGTCAATAATGTGTAATTCATTGTTTCCATATTGCCTACTCTACTTTATGTATATTTAAAACGTGTGAGAAAATGAACATTCATCATCACTTCGATATTGGCCAACGTATCTAACACTAACAGATTGAAAAACAGAATGTGCGAGAATTGTTTGCATGATGTTTGAAAGCATTTCGCATTCCTCGATATTTGCATACATGAACATGCAGCAAACAAACGTGAAATATTCAAAATCCTGTAGTTGGACAAACGAGCCATTCAGTGATTGTAGGGGAACAAATTCGATATCATCTTAAATTTGTCACAACTCACGATATGGAACATTTTCTCTCTAGGTGTATTTACATAGTTATGGATGGAATACTGAGTGATCCGTAGATAGGGTTCAAGTTACTGCTGCCGATCTCCCTGAATTTACTTTCGTGGATTTCCTCAGTCAATAACAAAATGCTAGGAAGGCCATGCCCATTAATCTTTACATTCCATAGCGCTTTACACATCACATCATCATCTCCCAATCATCCTCAATCATTCACAGACGGGAAACGACCTAGCTGGCGAGTCGTCCATAGCAACATTAAAAATCGTAATACTCATTAAAAAATCTTGTGTCTTTTTCGGTATTTAGTATTTTTCGGTAAATTTTCTGGACTAATTGTATTATTCTGGTATTGGCTCATGTTACAGATATTTGGCTGCCATTGTCTTGCTTCAGAGGTTTCATTGAAGCTCCATATCAGGCGATTGTCCATGGAATCGAATACGGCAATGGCGCCTCCACCAGATCAATAGTCAAACTTAGCCAGGTCAATAATCAATCGCGAGAAACGATTAGTACCAAGCTACACTATCGAATCATATCTTTAAAAGTAATATTAATGGCGCACTTAGCTGTTTCCTGGTGTATTGTACCTACTCTTACTTTACAGATTTCTATGATTAATTAAAATTGAATTAGTTTTTACATTCTAACTATTCAATCGTCATTACATTAATGGAATGTCGTATGTAGTGAGAAGATTCGTTTCAGATGTATTTATTAAAGTTATGATCTTAATTTCTTTTGTTATAAATCAAAACACAATAAAATAAACAAAATATGTCAAATGATGAAGCCATCCGGATCATCTTACAGAAGAAAGAATGTAAGATTACTTCGTACTGTAGTGAATGTACTGTGAAAAGAAAAGTGAAATGAACTAAGTGGGCTTTTTAAAAAGTAGACATGAATTAGGATCTGAGTATGAAACAGTAACAACTCGATTAGTCTTAGAGAAGTAATAATTAAAACATTAATACTTGAATAAATGATAATAAAATAAACTAGCAAGTTTAGAAAATATCACTAATCTACTGTACACCTAAAGAGTTTTCCCCGAAAGAAAGCCCAAAATCACCTCCAAATGGCACAACACAAACTCACGAATAATAGATATTATGAAACTCACTTGGGACTCTAATTTATGCTTGTCCAGGGGGTTTCGCACTCATCGTATGCAATGGTAAATCCAAGCTAAAACCACCCCCTGCTCATGCTAACATTTCATCCCTATGTCACTGACCCTTCAAATGGTCGAGATCTGGGACATTACAAGCATAAAGATACTGTTACTCTAAGTAACAAGATAAGTCTTCGTCTACTACATTTGGGTTGGAACGAAGATGCAGTCTATGTCATAGACCAACCCTTATCATGAAATCATTTGGAAGCCGAAGATTTCTTTATATTCCTGACAATTATTCAATATTTCCCATCCTTTGCTTGAGGTAGTTGACAACATTGTAACTATGAAGTATGTTTAGACTGTCTGTAATATGTGAGAAGATCAGGAAAGGTATCTGCATAGCAACTGAAGCGCAATTTCAGAATGTCTAGACTGAATTTCCTATCAGTATGTTCTCACGTCCTCGTAATGTATTCATTTTGTGATAATCATTCATATGATAATAATTAGCATGTCTGCAATGGGCACACGTGCAGCGGTTCACATGACTAATAAAGTGCTCCAGAAAAGTCCTGGTGTTCTCTTTGGGTTATGTGATGAGTCCAGCTGACTAGCTTGTAATTAACTGGGAGCATGAAATTAATATTAAATTACCTTGTTTGGAGGTCTGGAATCGAGTTCTATACTTTAGCTTCCCCGACGATCTGTCATACACATTTCAATGCAATGAAAGAAGAAAAGATGATAATATCCGATATTGGTACACATCGATTGTTATTTTTTATATAATCCAATTGATCTCGATGGATGTCAATCTATATTTGTGTAAATTTGCATCAAATAAAATGTTATTAATGATAAGGTAGGAAAAATCCTTGCTAATATAAAGCTATAGTACTCGTAGCTTTATATCATGGGGTTGTACGATATTTTCATATGTAGAGTCAGTGGTTTGTATGTTACGCTCGTATTCGTATATTTACCAAAAATCTCATGCAGAGAAC